>JARHVA010005665.1:970000-1062500 GCA_037957365.1 Torreya grandis
GGAATCCAAGAAGATTTTTACTAGAAACACCAAAAGTGAAATTTTTAAGGTTGAGGATAATGTGATACTTTATAAGACACTAAAAAATGATTATAATGTATCTCATGTTTTCTTTCCACTTGGGATATTTTCTAAGGAGGTCATCTGCATAATATTATATGATCTTATGGATGAGTTCATGAAAGACATGGGTCATGGCACATTTATATGTATCCTCAAGATTCTTTAGATTGAAAGGCATGATGGATTAACAAAAGGTACCCCATGTGGTAGTGAGCATCATTTTGTGCTCATATTTGGGCACAATACAGATTTTATTGTACCCAAAAAATCCATGCATGAGGGACATGATCTTAAAACTAGTTGTGGAACCCAAAGTTTGGTCGATCAAAGGAGAGGGAAATTATCCTTTGGGAAAGACAAATTAAGGTCATGAAAGTTGATGCATATATTAACTAACCCATTATTATTATTAATAAGGACAATGTTGGAAACCTACCATGTATAGTGAATGACCTTGATAAAGCTGATACAAATGAGCTTCTTGATCTCTGCTTTGACTAATTAGGAGACTTTAATAACCATCAATTATTATTTTTAGTGAATGGGATGAGACCTATCATACATAATGATATTATGGAGAAAAACGATGGGATACATGCCATGCATGTTGATTTATTTCCAAGTGAATACATCCAAAACCTTACACAAAAAGTTGATTAAAACTTTTTGCTCCTCTGTAGAAAATCTATCACTAATATTAACCATATTTGGACTTATAAAGATGCTATGGTTGACATATATAGAGCCTTAAAATTCCATATCATTTCCTTCCTCAAATAATTCATGAGTGGGATGGATTTTTTGGTCCAATTCCTTAGGCTCAATGACCATGACATGAATCGTAAGGGTACTATGGGTAAATCCGTCATCAAAAAGTAGATCTCTATGTGCAGATGAGTGAGAGGGTTGAGATGTTTGTGATAAGAATTCATGAGGTTATTTTAAACCTTCCTCTCCTTAAATAGGTTATGTGTTATAACATGGATGAAATATCACTCAAGATCTTCTTTAGTAACTCTAGTGGCCTCAGTAGGAGAAGGATTCAGAGTGCTAATGCCATGATGGGTCAATTGTGAAGAAGGGAGATGCTCAATAGTTAGGGATATGTATTAAATGAGGTCTCCCAGGAGTGGACGTATAGATTTATGCCTATAATAAAAAGGAGGCATCATCAAAGGTGAAAAAACATAGGAGGAGTGAAAACTTACTGATACTTAGCAGGGTTAAACCATTCATCCTTGATAAAGTAATATTAAACAATGAAAGCCTTAGGTGAAATTATATGTCCCTATGAGGAGATATACAAAGCCTGATCAGAGGGATTTATCTTAGCATATATAAATTCCCAAGGATTTGGTTCAGCCTCTAAGTTGTGAACCTCACCTTTACGTATAAAATAGACCACAAAAGATGTTGTCGACATGATGACATACATGACAACAGTCTAGGGATGACTAAAGATCATGTTGTATGAGAGATTTATTCTAACACATATAAAGATACCCTTTATATCTTTAATTTTTCCACTAGTGTAACTATATCATTGTTTAAACCAACATAATTATGGTGAACATCATAAAACTTATGATTAATGACCAGCTCATTGAACACCTCCAAAGGCCTAATGTTAAAAACTGATTTCTTGCTAATGATGTATCTCTTGATGCATGAATTGTCAACTAAGGTTTCAATGTAGAGCAAGAACCTACCCATATTTATGAGAGGAAACATTTCTAGAACTAATGTGGTGATAATAGTGGGGGGTGTTTCCCCTCATAGGTAAATGGGATACAAACCATGCCATAAATCGATCCAATATTCAACTTTGTTATCACATATCTAATAGTTGGGATGGTTCCTATATATCAAGAAATCAAAAGAAATGACTATTTAAAAAAAAAAATGATAATATAAGTAGCATTATGTAATGCTTCATTAACTTAGGTTTGTTAAATTATGTTAGATTAGGAATAATATAAAAAATGTAATACACCACTTATTTGACCATATCATATAGTTAAATATAAAAAATAAAATAAAAACATTTCTAATTTTGATGCAATCATATAAAATTCATATACATTCTAATTCATTTAAAGTCTTTTATTTCCAATCATGGTATACTTCCCAAAAAATGAATAAACTATCAATATTATAGACATCATACTTATCCATTTTTTTGAAAATTTATAGTTTGTACTTGATTCTACATAGGATTGCCTATCCTCTAAAAAAATTTATTGTAAATGTAGAGTGGCACTACCTTCATCCAATTTTAAAAACAAAGTCTATGACACTAGTTCCCAGATGTCAAATTTATCTTCACATGATTTTCCCATCTCATCCAAATCATAATGCATGTCCCTACCATTCTTATCATGGACATGACACATTTATTTGTCTGATTGGCTACTCTCTTTCCTAGTCCTCGACAAGTCCATGCCAAAACACAAATTAAATTCTCCAGATACTGATATATGACCATCATACCCAATCTCATTAAAAACCCACTACACATCATTAAATGTCAACTTTACATCATACTAGACACCCAACCTCATTAAATCAGACATTATACATTTCTTACAGTAGGTATTGAAGCCACTTCCTGACACTTTTTTAAAGAGGAGATAATTGATAACATGTATATATATAGATAATAGATGGATAATGATTTCACTATCTAGAAAATAAAAATATCTTTATGGGAATGGTGGGATAGAATCATGTTTCTTCTATCTATTTAATTAGATGGACAAAATTAATTATAAGTAGGATGGGAATGGACGCTAAAAAAAAAGGTTTTAATTTTGTATTAAAAATATAGGCATGGGAAATGTAGTGTTTGATATGACAACCCATAAATGTATTAATAATATTTAATTTGGATTGATAATCAATATGTATAATAATATAATAAAATCATATAATTTAATGAATGATAATTTTTAGGGAAAGTTCTTAAATGTCTATAGTGTCTCCTTCATTATATTATATATGAGTCATTAATTTTCTATTTTTAATAAAAAATCTAAATTATTTTTAGTTTTTAATAATTATCACCTTTTATTATTATTTTCTAAATTTGGGTTAATTATTCTTTGTATCTATGGACTAAATTTTATGGTTGACACTCTGTATCATGAAATCTTTTGGTGACTATTATTTATTCAACATTTATGTTTATTATAAGTAAAAATGGGTTTTAAAGAAGGACCCTACCCTTTACATAAAACATACATGCATGGTAATCAAAACCAAATAATACAATATAACCTACTAAAATGATCAAAATGCAACCCAAAAATATAATAATAGTAAAAAAATAGCTATAGTTACTAAATGGTCTAAGACAAGATACATCTAACACCCTTCAAAATAATTTTCCTTTCATGATCTAAAGGTCATATTAAGAGATTCTAACTCCTTATTTCCTTTGCCTTTATTTTATTTACTCACCACCATCCATTCACCTCCTACCCTTAACTCAATCAAGATAGGAATGGAGAGTTCAAGTGCATCACTTGCTTTATGATTCAATAATGGAATCATGGATAATAAACCTTCACCTTCTACATTCTACTTTAATGGAGTATGATCCATCAATTCCTTTCTAGATTTACATGAAGTATTCTTTTTGGAATCCTTGTCTACTTCCTCCAAACATGGATCTAACATTTACACAGTCATTTTTAAGACCACATTCAGAATTTCACTTTCATCCTCACTCTCAATAACAACTTCAATTGTTATATGTTCTAGACCCACATCCTTCCACTAGGTATTTCCTTTTTTATGCTTGATGCTTGTGAAATCATTGAACAAATGACTAGCATGAAAACATATGTGGAACTTAAAATTTAAGCCTTCATAATTAATAGGCTATACCTAAATTCTATCCCTCATAATCATATCTATTTGAGCCAGAAGTTCTTTAGTAACATCAACATTAACAAGTATTTGGGCATAGTTTGAATTGCCCCTTTCATCTATTATGGTATCCTCATGCTAAAATTCTCCTAGCCCCAAAACTAAAGAGGAAGGTTTAAAATCTGTAACTAAATTGATTTAGTATTAAAAGTTTTAGTATGGTGATTGAAATTAGGATATCAGGGTTTAGCCAATAAAATATACTTCCCCCAAGCCCAATAATATTCAATGAAAACTAAGTCTTTGTCTTTATCAGAATAAAAAATTATTATGAAAATAACATAAATAATATCAAATGACCATCAAATTAAAATTTTGTTTTTAACCTTTGTATTTTACCACAAGGTTTGATTTCTATTTTACCTTTAACTAATGCTTACTAGTGGCCTATGATCTAACTAGCCATTAGAAAGCATCCAAAATTTATTTTTATATACTAGTATATTAATCATTAAAATAAATTTATTTTGTTTTAATTAAAATAACATAAATAAGATTAAATGTCCATCAAATTTAAATTTTTTTTGTACCCATTATATGTGTTATAATGATGAAGTCTTGCACCCAAGGATAACTTATGGCCATGATACCCACCACTACGCTACATATATAATTATGTATGTATTTGTTTTAGGTTAATAATATATATAATTTCTCACTAAATCTTTAATATTAGACATTACATACAATCTCATGCCTAAAAATAAACATTTGAATGTATACATTATCTATTATTAATGTAAACTGTTAAAATTGATATTATTGAGTATTGATTGATGCTGATTTATTCTTATTTTTATATTTTCATATGTGAATGTTTGATAAGTTTGACCACCCCAATATACCCTCTTTAATACATTAGTGTCTCTTATTTAAACTCTCAAATCTACTATGAATTTTTATTTGAGTTTATTACAAACATGTTCATGTCTACTAGGAATTTTTCATTTTGAATATGTTCATAATACTTAAGGTATTAAATATGTTTTAATAGTTCATCTTGGATGAAACAATAGTATTTTATATCACTTAAGATCCCATGCATAATTAAAAATCTAGTTGATCATCTTATAATATAATATAATTGACCATAATTCCTTTTTTTTAAATATTATGTTTTTCAATATTTGAATGTTATTTAACATTGTTATATATTATTTACTTGGGAAAAAATATGTTATAAGATGTAATAAATATGTTTTTTATTAAAATAGTTTAGGTATAAAGGATTATTTTTATTGGAGAAATGTGAAAGAGATTTACAAACTAATTTGTTTTTACATTTTCAAGAGATGAATTATATTGGAAAAATGAAGGTTGCAATGTCTTGTTTACATTTTTTAATAGAATAAAATCAACTAAAATGGTATAAATAAAAATAATACTTTAATTAGATATAACCTTAATTAGAGAGAACCTAACTATTTTACTATTGGAATGTTTCATTATAAATTTATTATAGAAAATAATAAAATACAGAAGGTTACATGGAAAATTAACCAGTTGGTATAAGCAGTTCACACTCCTCAATAGAGGAAAAATAATCGGATGAAATCATGGCACCCAAAAAAAAGAATAAAAAAAATTGATCAAAACATGACACTCAAAATCACATTACCTTAGAAAGACAACATAAGATAATTTAAGCACATGATGTAACACAAGGGAGGAGGTAGGGGATCATCCTTGGGTGGTAGAGTAGTCCAAGAGGAATGATATGTAGTAGGAGGATCTAGCACCACCTAGCCATCCAAGGGGTCTAGAGTTATAAAAATTACCCATCCATAAGTGTACGAGGCTGAGTACTAATACCATTAATAGAATCCCTTTGGGAGCTAATACATCAGATTATCTATGTAGTGGAAATGACCCACATTCCCTTTGTGAATTTGAGAGGTGAAGTGGTTTTGACTACATTACTAGATTATATGCCTCTTGGGAGGTGATGGAGATATCCCTTGGGGTTGTCTATTAGGCTACATATGGCTCATTATGCGTGTGACAGACCTAGTGACCTAGTATCTCTTGTAGATGGCAAACCTATATAGCCACCTTATCTGTTTGGGATTAAATCTACATGTATATGCTGAAGATATAACAATTTTTTTTTCATTAATGGAAAAAATACATGAAAATTCATCATTGTTGAATTTAACATTATTCCTAGACTTCCATAATTGGAAAATAATCACAAATCTAAAAAAATACCCAAAAAAGGTAATAACAGTAGACCGATTGGATGAATCTATAAGAAAATCAAGATGCCAAGAAAAAGGATGAGGGTGATAAGGATAAAAGAAGACATGGATCAATTTTCATGCAGACTGAGCTATGGGGTAAAACCAAAAGAGATGTTTGAAAGATTATGGGCACTTGTAGGCATGACACTTGGGTTTTGAGTGAATTGATAGACCAAAAACCAAGGTAAGTTGCCTAGTTTGGTCTTTAAATAGGCTTTCCAAATTTGATCAATCCTGGTAAGCCACATGTTAGGGGAAGAAATAAAACTCCATCACCTGTTTATCTTACAAAGAGTAGGAGCAAGGGGGCCCATGACTTGATATATAAATCTAGGGTAATAGTTATTGAGGTGGGTATTATATGAAAGTCAAATAATATAGATCTACAACTTATCCTACTAAATAATATCCACGCTTGGAGAAGGTAATCACCTAACAATCTCCTTAGAAATAATTTATTATATTAGGGTCATGACAAATTATGGATCTACTAGACCTAACTAAGGGATATCTTATTACAAAATAGAAAAGGAGAGATTTAAAAGGCCTCTAGTCAAATGTCATCATATAACAACCCTATCTAGGTCTTATAATGAAATAAATGGACAAGAATTAATCTACTAAACTAACATATAAGCTAACCTAGTAAATAAACATAAAAACTAATCTGGTGCTCACCAAATATTGTAGAACAAATGGGAAAGATAATAAACAAGCAAAGATAATTCTATTAAAGATAATATATAAGTAATCTAAGCAAAGAGAGATACAATTTAATTAATTAATTTTACAACATCTACTTAACCAAAATATGAAGGGTTAGGACTATACTTACCTTGTTGAAGTTAACCTATCATGTCTCAATCTCTCCCTTGGCCAATGGTGCTTTACAAGAGGTGGTTGTGACTTGTAAAGATCACAAGGATAAATCAGATATAGTCTACAAGACTTATCTTATGCACCCAAAACCTCCAAAATATAAGTACTACTACTCCAAGGAAAGATAAGTTAGCATTTACATATGGACATATAGTTTCTTATACTGTAAGTTTTATTTTATATCTATACTTTCATGAATAATTATATTTAAAATCTATTTTATGAAGATATCACTAGTTTTCCACTCATAATGGAAGTATATTTTATGGTGAATACCTTTATTTTAGCATTGTGTAATTTAATTTGAAGGTTTAAACATGTAATTTAATTTATAGTGATGGAAACCAAAATAATGGTTGATTGGAAAATGAAATGAATGGAAATTAATTTCATAAATGACTACCAAATTTATACATGAAAGTACTAGGATCATACATATAACTTGATCATGATTTAATTTCATTTTTTATAATAACTTATCAAGCTTGTTTGAATAATATAAGGAAGGAATAATAAGAAATCTTTTTGTTTGATAATTAAAAAATTTGGTACATTTTTATTGTACTTGATTGGAGGATTCTTACAAAAAGTGTGTCTATGTATGAACCAGTGTCATGACCCCTAAAACTTTACAAAATGATATAAATGATATACATATCTACACTAAATTTTATAACTTGTAACTTGAATTTACGTGTATGTGAAAACCTATGATTTATGTTCCTATAAAATATGTAGATATGCCACCAAAATATGTCTTGATGTGCTAATATATTTGATGCAACAAAATTATATCATATCTAAACCATTTTGAATCATTGAGATCTATACTTTGATCTGATTTTATATTAATGTAAGATTATGTATTTATGACAAGCCCACTATAATTCCCTAATTTTAGATGAAGGATATGTCCTACAAGTAACTCATATCAAAGATAGCATATTTTTTAATCATGTGAACATGTATAGAGTATGTCATCATAATAATGTATATTTAAATCAAGGCATCTGTGTAGCATATGTAATACAAGGCAAGTAAGTGTCATGTCTAGATAGATACAGTAGGTCAAATAATAATGCTATGTCCCACTAGCAGAACATTTATTTTTTAAATAATTTGAAAATAAATCTTAAAAAATAATTAATAGTTTTTATGAAATTTGAAAAAATTTAAATACACTACATATTTGTATAAATAATCTAAAACACTTTTATTTGATTAATATCAATGACCAAAAATTAATATATTTTGAGGAGAGATTGGAAGTATATGTTGTCTTTTTATGTCAAAAAATGGGACACATCATTATGATTTGACCCATGTATCAATGAAGCATGAAGTAGTAATCATCACTAAACGATAACTAAATAAGTATACATAGTAAAAGTGCATGATATAGATCATGAAACTAATAAATATCAACAGACTCAATAAGTGTAGGAAGCTCAAAATTCATTTTCACATATAAGGCCAAGGGCTACATATAAGGGACATGAAGATGCTACAACAAACAAGGCCAAGTGATAATATTGCAAAAAGGGACATAAAGATGTCACATCAAACATGCCCAAGGGTCACATGCAAAGGAGAAAGATACGTCACAAATAAATAAAAGGAATAATATAAAATATACAAGCACACACTATCCTATTATGCAAGAGAGTAAAAATATCAATGAAATATATAACACGTAAATACTACCTTCCATATCTATCAATATCACATCATAGCATAATAGAATATCCATGTAGTATTATGCAATACATAAGTATCTAGCAAGACATGTAAAAAATATATATAGCTCAGCATGGTAAAGACATTATATAAAAATATAACATATAATATTGAAACCTATGGAATAATATGCCCCCAGTATTGGCATGACCACTAGGTAGATGAAAGTTAAACATCTGTATTTCCATGCATAACATGCACAACCCACATCCCACTCATATACCATGAAATACATGTGTCTATAAAATGAATATTCCACCTACCAAATATGTGGTTAATAACATATGTAAATAGTGTAATATTTTAATCATGCCATGCTCAGGTATTTATTTTTATTTTTTTAATATTTTGAATGTTTTTGTATTTTCTTGAATTTTTTGATTTTATTTTTGTATTTTTGAAATATTTGAAAGTGGTCCTCATAAATAGGTTAGTAGGTCATTCTAATCAAGTTTGAAGTTGGCATATCTTGACTTATCCTTGATATTATGTAATTGCATTACATTTTTTTCAACTTCCTCTAATCATTCATACTTTGATGATACATGTAACTCTAAAAAATTAAGTTCCTTCACCTTAAAATCTTAGTTGTGCTTGTGAGGGAAAGAAACCAACTAAAACTTAAAAAGTGTAATGAAATGAGATGGCCCCAATCACCCCCATTAGTGATGATCATTGCCTACATATCTGATACTTCAAGGAGGTAAATCAATCCACACATAGTTATTTCACATAGTTTAATTATGAATTTTTGTTCCTTTGCTATATGAATGCAATTAATGGTTTGGATTTGATCCTATACAAAGTTTTAGACTTGGATTATGATTGATCCTAGTGAATTATTTTTAATTTAAGAATAATACAGTAGATGTTATAATTGTAATGTAGTGTATAGATGTGTACTTAATAACTTCCACATCCCCTATAAGGAGAAACATTGATTTGTATATACATATGAGTCTAATTGGTTAATTATTAGGCCACTGACACACTAGGAATATGGTTTGAACCAAAGTAAATATTTGAATTTAAAAATTAGTCATTGTTGGGAAAGGGTTAGTAATTAAAAGTACAAGTCAATATCTATTATCATTACTATCCCATTCTAACATTATTAACTTGTGCATAACATAACTGAACTAAAGGTCTAGAGATGTCTGTGTAGGATAGTAAGTAGTTTGGAATATAAAAAGAGGTTATTGTGTGTGTGTGTAATTGATCCAGAGGATTTTCACTCTTCATATGGTTCAAGATAATTAATTAATTTCCTATTTAATAGTTTTTTATTTTACCATGAGATATATATTTAATTAATTAATATCTTATTTAATGGTTTTTTAAAATTTTACCATGGGATATATTTAATTAATTAAATATTATATTTTATTGAACCATTAAATAATTTTACCTAAGTCCTCAATTTTTAATTATCCCCATCATGGATGGTTTAAAAAAAAAATGGGATATTATTTTTAAAAATAATAAAACACTTTATTTTTAAAAATAATAAAAAAACCATTATCCCACACATCTGTTAAGTGGAGTTTACACTTTGGTGGGATGTGGGAGAGTTAAGTGGAGTTTATTGGTGGATAATTTTTTGTTTTAATTATTTATTCCCTTTCCCCCCAAATGTGATACCCACTTTAAAAGGGATGGATTTGTTTTTTATTTACATGCATGGTCTTTGAAAATATTTTTTAAACCTTACTCAACTTTATTTCTCCCCTCATAGAATGTTCTTTGGTGGAATCATGGGAAGTAGTTATGTAATTATTTTTCATGAAGATGTTTTTGACATGAACATATCCTTATTTTAGACACCCACTTGCAAATAATCATATGGTTGGTAGAAATATATTTGGTTCCTGATTTATTTTAGTGGGGAGATTATGTTTTTTTATTTGGTGGAGATTTACATGCATATTAATCTTTATTAAAACAAACTACATGTGGATAGAATCTTGGCACCATAAAAAGTGTGCATGCAATTCAATGTGAGTTTCTTGACTTGTCATGTGGTATTGAAACATTGTCATGTTTATTAAATCTAAGTTCTTAAGTCACTTAGCACCAAACAACCACATGGGCAGCGCATGGTGAGCCTATTTTGGCTTGTGTTTATCACAAAAAAATATCTGATGCTAAACATCATGACATTCTTGGTATTGAAAAAAAATAATTATTCTCAAAAAATGTATGAAGGTAGAGGAAATACCAAACATCCAATGCCATGTTGTTGGACCAAATCCCCAAATTGAGAAAATGGTTAGTGCCCAACCAATGTACAAAGGTAGGGAAAAACTAAAAAATATTACACAACATAGATCCATTAGATAATGCACAATCAATTCCATGGAAACATTGAGATATGAAAATTGTAGGTGTTTTTATAGAGGTAACAATGTTTTTACACAGAAAGATTTTGTAGAAGAGATATATCTAGATTACAGAGGCAACAAGAACCTCAAGTAAATTAAAGAGGTTTATTTTTATTTGTATCAAAAATAAATTATCTGGTATATAAGAATTATATTATATTTAGAAAGGTTTTATAATTATTCTTGAAGATTTTTTAATAGATCAGAACACTCATAGAGTGGACCTAGGGACGTAACCTTTTGGTGAACCCCATAAACAAATATTTTATGTCATTTATTTTTAATTTCTTCTCTATGATTTGAAATTATTTCAATTTCCTTAATTAAATTAAAAAATGTTTATAAAGTAATTTTTGGATTTAATTAAGGTAAATTAGAAATTAATATTCAGTTTCAAGGGAATTGGAAATTAATAGCTAGTTTTCATCTAATCTAAGCAGACTGTAAAAGGTTTTATAAGCTTGGATTTTTGGATCAGTTTTAATTTTTTTTGTAAAATAATTAAGAGATTATTTTATAGAGATAAAATATTTTAAATGAACAAAAAATTTATTTGAGTTTACCAAATCACTCATATTTAGAATTGTTCAGATTTACATTCTGATTAAAAAGTCAATTTTTTCAAAATAAAATTTGGAAATTGACATATTTTTAAAAACCCATTTCTTATTTTATGTAAATAGAAAAATAAGAATTCCATAACCATTTATATTATAATTATGAAATTTAAAGTTTCAATATCCATTTGAAAAACTATGTGAATTATATATAAGGGTAAATCTAGTTTTTAGATTAGTTTGGTATCAGAGCAGTTAGAATGTAGGGATTAGATTTTGATTGTGTGAAAATATGAATATAATTTTAGTGTTAGTTGAATTATTTGTAGACTTATTGCTTACTCCATTTTTAGTATTAGAAGTACAGATTATTTACAAGAACATGAAACTATGGTCAAGTTGTCCAAACAAGAGAAACTTGATGAGCTCGAAACATTTAATATGTAGATTTAGGAAGATAAATCTTTTCTGAGAGCAAAGTTTTACTTCTTGGAAGAGGAGATTGAAAGGTTGAAAAAATAGTTACAAGTCAAGGATGATCTCTTGTTGAGTTTTCAAAATGATCATGGCATAAAGGATAAAAATAAGTACATTATGCATACAGGACTTTCCTCTCCCATAAGTACACAAATAGATTCATTAAGCACTATAAGTGAATGTGAGTCACTAGTTACTTTTCCTTTCCATCATGAATCTGATAAAAAATATTTTTGTAAGTTTGAATAACATACTAGAGGTATAGGTTCAAAATTACTTGTTAAAATGAGATTTAATGGAAAAGGCCTTGAAAAATATGGCCAAGGCATTACTAACCCCATTAAGATATAGGATAATCCTCATCGTGCAGGTTTGGGATATAAATTTGGCATTCAAAATGAAACAACTGAATGATACGAGAAAGCAAAAGAAAGAGGTGCTATAGAGAAGTGTAAACCATCTCAAATGGAAGGTAAAACACACTCTTTTCATCACACTTTCAATAATGTTGATTCTAATTCTACTAGACAACATAAATATTCCAATGTTCTTTTTGACTAGAGTATACAAAATTTATGGTATGTTTATCCGTGCAATTTTTTTGGATTATCTAACCACTGTATAGCCAAATGTTTGAAACATAAATCTTTGTTAGGAAAGATTTTGAAAGACAACTCTCTTAGATAGTGTTATGAGAATGGTAGTAAGAGTATGGTTTTTGAAAGAGTAGACAAACATTTTTGTACTCATTGTAACAGAAAATGACACGAGGTTAATGGGTGTTGGAAGATTCATCCAAAAAACCATTAGAGAGTTGTGAAAAAGGAAAGAATTTTTAAACCAATAGTTTCAAATATAACCCATGCAAAAACTCAGGTAAAATATAAGGATAATCTAGTTAAGTGGATTGGAAAGAAATTCCTTAGTTTCATATTTGCATAGTTGTGATAGTTTATTAGCATGAAATTGTTAAAAATAATTTTTGATATTCCATGGAAATTAAAAAGGAAAACAATAATATATATAGCTCAACATGGTAAAGACATTATATAAAAATCTTACATATAATATTGAAACCTATGGAATAATATGTCCCCAGTATTGGCATGACCACTATGTAGATGACAGTTAAACATCTATATTTCCATGCATAACATGTACATCATACATTGCACTTATATACCATGAAATACACATGTCTATAAAATGAAAATGCCACCTACCAAAGATGTGATTATTAACATATGTAAATAGTGTAATATTTTAATCATGCCATGGTCAAGTATTTATTTTTATTTTTTTAATATTTTGAATGTTTTTGTATTTTCTTGAATTGTTTGATTTTGTTTTTGTATTTTTGAAATATTCGAAAGTAGTTATCATAAATAGGTTAGTAGGTCATTCTAATCAATTTTGAAGTTGGCATATCTTGACTTATCCTTGATGTTATGTAATTGCACTACACTTTCTTCAACTTCCTCTAACCCTTCATACTTTGATAATACATGTAACTCCAAAAATTAACTTCTTTCACCTTGAAATCTTAGTTGTGCTTATGAGGGAAAGAAACCAACTAAAAATTAAAAAGTGTAATGAAATGAGATGGCCCCAATCACCCCCATTAGTGATGATCATTGCCTAAATATCTAATACTTTAAGGAGGTAAATCAATCCACACATAGTTCTACCACATAGTTTAATTATGAAAATTTGTTCCTTCACTATATGAATGCAAATAATGGTTTGGATTTTATCCTATACAAAGTTTTACACTTAGATTATGATTTATCCTAGTAAATTATTTTTAATTTGGGAATAATATGGTATATGTTTTAATTATAAAGTAGCGTATATATGTGTACTTAATAACTTCCACATCCCCTATAAGGAGAAACCTTGATTTGTATATACATATGAGTCCAATTGGTTAATTTATTAGGCCACTGCCACACTAGGAATATGGTTTGAACCAAAGTAAATATTTGAATTTAAAAATTAATCATTGTTTCGGAAAGGGTTAGTAATGACAATCACAATTCAATATCTATTGTAATTACTATCCCATTCTAACATTACTAACTCATGCATAACATAACTAAACTAAAGGTCTAGAGATGTCTATATAGGATAGTAAGTAGGTTTGGAATATAAAATGAGGTTATTGTGTGTGTGTAATTGATCTGAAGGATTTTCACTCTTCATATGGTTTGAGATAATTAATTAATATCTTATTTAATGGTATTTTTTATTTTACCATGGGATATATATTTAATTAATTAATATCCTATTTAATGGTTTTTTAAAATTTTACCATGGGATATATTTAATTAATTAAATATCCTATTTTATTAAACTATTAAATAATTTTACCTAAGTCCCCAATTTTTAATTATCCCCCACATGGATGGTTTTTTTTTTAAAAAATGGGATATTATTTTTAAAAATAATAAAATACTTTATTTTTTAAAATAATAAAAAAACCATTATCCCAAACATCTGTTAAGTGGAGTTTACACTTTGGTAGGACATGGGAGAGTTAAGTGGAGTTCATTGGTGGATATTGTTTTGTTTTAATTCTTTTTTCCTTTCCCCCCCAAACGTGCTACCCACTTTCAAAGGGACAGATTTGTTTTTTTATTTACATGTATGGCCTTTGAAAATGTTTTTTAAACATGACTCCACTTTATTTCTCCCCACGTAGAATTTTCTTTAGTGGAAGTGTGGAAAGTAGTTATGGAATTGCTTTGCATGAAGATGTTTTTGACATGTACATATCCTTATTTTGGATACCCACTTGCAAAGAATCATACGGTTGGCAAAAAGATATTTGGTTATTGATTTATTTTAGTGGGGAGATTATGTCTTTTTATTTGGTGGAAATTTACATTCATATTAATCTTTATTAAAATAAACTACATGTGGATAGAATCTTGGTACCATCCAAAGTGTGCATGCAATTCACTGTGAGTTTCTTGACTTGTCATGTGGTATTGAAACATTGACATGTTTTATTACATCCATGTTTTTAAGTCACTTGGCACCAAACAACCATATGGGAAATGCATGATGAGCCTATTTTGGCTTGTGTTTATCAGAAAAAAATATGGTGCTAAACATCATGCCATTCTTGGTATTTAAAAAACAATAATTATTCTCAACCAATGTGTGAAGGTAGAGGAAATACCAAAAATCCAATTCCATGCTGTTAAACCAAATCCCCAATTCAAGAAAATGGTTAGTGCCCAACTAATGTATGAAGGCAGGGAAAAACTAGAAAAGATTACACAACATAGATCCATTAGTTGATGCACAACCAATGCCATGAAAGCATTGAGATATAAAAATTGTAGGTATTTTTACAAAGGTAATAATGTTCTTACACAAAGGAATTTTGTAGAAGAGATATATCTAGATTACAGAGGCAACAAGAACCTCAGGAAAATTAAAGAGATTTATTTTTATTTGTTACATAGATAAATTATCTAGTATGGAATAATTCTATTATACTCAAAGAGGTTTTGTAATTATTCTCAAAGAATTTTTAATAAAATAAATCTTTTGTGACATTTATTTTTAATTTCTTCTATCTTATCTAAAATTATTTAAATTTTCTTAAATAAATTATAAAATGTTTATAACTTAATTTTTGAATTTAATTAAGGGAAATTGGATATTAATATTCAGTTTTTAAAAAAATTAAAAATTAATATCCAATTTTCATCCAATCTAAGTAGACTATAAAAGTTTTTATAAGTTTAAATTTTTGGATCAGTTATAATGATTTTTGTAAAATAATTAAGAGATTATTTTATAGAGATAAAATATTTATGAAATATTTTAAATGATCAACAAAATTATATGAGTTTACCAGATCACCCATATTTAGAATTGTTCAGATTTACATCCTGATTAAAAAATCAATTTCTTTTAAATAATTTTTAGAAATTGACATATTTTCAAAAATCCATTTCCTATTTTATTTAAATGAGAAAATGAGAATTACACAACCAATTCTATTTTAATTATGGAATTGAGAGTTTTAGTATTCATTTAAAAAATTGTGTGATTTATCTATAGGGATAAATCTAGTTTTTGAATCAATTTGGTATTAGAGCAGTTAAAATTTAGGGATTAACCTCTGATTATATGAAAATTTGAATATAGTTTTAGTGTTGGTTGGATTGTTTTTAGCCTTTTTACTTACTCCATTTTCAATATTGGAAGTACAGATTGTTTGTAGGAACAAAAAACCATGAGCAAGTTGTCCAAACAAGATAAACTTAATGAGCTCAAAGCATTTAATATGCAAATTCAAGAAGAGAACTCTTTCCTGAGAGTAAAGTTTTACTCTTTGGAAGAGGATATTAAAACGTTAAAAAAAGAGTTACAAGCCAAGGATGATATCTTGTTGAGTTTTCAAAATGAAAATGCCACGAAGGAGAAAAAAAGTCCATTATGCATACAGGACTTTCTTCTCCCACAAGTGCACAAATAGATTTATTAAGCACTGTAAGTGAATGTGAGTCACCAGTTACTTTTTCTTTCCATCATGAATTTGATAAAAAATATTTTTGTAAGTTTGAATAACATACTAGAGATATATCTTTAAAATTACTTGTTAAAATGAGATTTAATGAAAAAGGCCTTGAAAAAGATGGCCAAGGCATTACTAACCTCATCAAGATAGAGGATAAGCCTCATCATGTAGGTTTGGGATAAAAATCTGGTATTCAAAATGAAATAGGTGAATGATCTAAGAAATAAGAAGAAAGAGGTGCTATAGAGAAGTCTAAAGCATATCAGATGGAAGGTAAAATACATTCTTTTCATCACACTTACAATAATATTGATTCTAATTCTATCAGACAATGTGAATATTCCAATATTCCTTTTGACTACAGTATACAAAATTTATGGTATGTTTATCCATGTAGTTTTTGTGGATTGTCTAACCACTATGTAGCTAAATGTTGGAAAAAATAATTTGTTAGGAAAGATTTTGAAAGACCACTCTCCTAGATAGTGTTATGAGAATGACAGTAAGAATATATTTTCCAAAAGAGTGGACAAATATTTTTATACTCATTGTAATAGGAAAGGACACGAGGTTCATAGCTATTGGTAGCTTCATCCCCAAAACCATTGGAGAGTTATGAAAAAGGAAAACATCTTTAAACCAATAGTTTAAAATACAACCCATGTAGAAACTTAGGTAAAATCTAAGGATAATCTGGTCAAGCAGTGTGGACAACAATTCCTTAGTTTCATGTTTGCATGTCTATGATAGTTTATTAGCATGCAAATGTTAAAAGCAGTTTTTGGTATTCCATGGAAATTAAAAAGAATATAGTTTGGTTTTGAACAATTTGAGAGCTACTAGATGTGAGAAATATGAGTGACAGGTTTATCATACTTGGATTATTTTTTCATCTTTATGGTTTTGCTAAGCTTTATTTACTCTCCTAAACAAGTTTTTGAGTTATTAATGCATTGGTAAAGGAATTAACTCATATTTAAACTTGAATACATTTCAAAATAATTTAAGTTTGGAATATAGTTTATTAGAGTGACCTATAGAGAAAAACCAAGGGATAGGTTTATCATACTTGGATTATTTTCTCACATTTGGGTTTTTGAAAAAACTTCATTTTTAAACCTTCACAATAGTATGGGGCATGATCAATATGCCTATTTGGAAAAAAATGCATTTCAACATATAGTTACAATTAGCATGTATATTTATTACACTAAAAAACTCAGTTGCACTTGGTGATTATTTTACAGTGATTGGTAGATTCACCATTTTGAAGATGTGACATTTGAGTAGGTAGTTTACTTCTATCTACAATTTGGTATTGGGTATATATTTTTTCACTAGCATTTTAGGGATTTAGTTTGATTTTTGAAGCATTATCATGATATTTTATAGTGATGTTTTGCAAAGTGAACCATTTGTAGATTCAGTGGGTGACTCGACCTTTTGGGGACCAAAAAGGTCTTATTGGGGAGGTTTGATCCAGAGGATTTTCACTCTTCATATGGTTCAAGATAATTAATGAATATCTTATTTAATGGTATTTTTTATTTTACCATGGGATATATATTTAATTAATTAATATCCTATTTAATAGTTTTTTTAATTTTACCTTGAGATATATTTAATTAACTAAATATCCTATTTTATTAAACCATTAAATAATTTTATCTAAGTCCCTAATTTTTAATTATCCCCCAAATGGATGGTTTTAAAAAAAAGGATATTATTTTTAAAAATAATAAAACACTTTATTCTTAATAATAATCAAACAGCCATTATCCCACACATCCGTTAAGTGGAGTTTACACTTTGGTGGGACGTGGGAGATTTAAGTAGCATTCATTGGTGGTTAATGTTTTGTTTTAATTATTTATTCCCTTTCCCCCCAATGTGATACCCAATTTAAAAGGGATGGATTTGTTTTTAATTTACATGCATGGTATTTGAAAATCTTTTTTAAACCTTACTCCACTTTGTTTCTCCCCACGTAGAATGTTCTTTGGTAGAAGATTGGAAAATAGTTATGGAATTATTTTGCATGAATATGTTTTTGACATGCACATATCCTTATTTTGGACACCGAATTGCAAAGAATCATACGGTTGGTGGAATTATATTTGGTTCTTAATTTTTTTTAGTGGGATTTACATGCATATTAATCTTTATTAGAATAAACTACATGTGGATAGAATCTTCACACCATACAAAGTGTGCATGAAATTCACCATGAGTTTTTTGACTTATCATGTGGTATTGAAATGTTGGCATGTTTTATTAAATCCAAATTTTTAATTCACTTGGTACCAAACAACCACATGGGCAGTATGTGGCAAGCCTATTTTGGCTTATGATTATAAAAAACAAATCTGGTGCTAAAAATCATACCATTATTGGTATTGAAAAACAATAATTAATCTTAGATAATGTGTGAAGGTAGAGGAAATCCAGAAATCCAATGCCATATTGTTGAACCAAATCCCCAATTCAAAAAAATGGTTAGTGCCTAGCCAATGTATGAAGGCAGGGGGAAATCAAAAAATATTTCCTAGTGCAGATCCATTAGCTGATGCAAAAATAATGCCATGGAGGCACTGAGATATAAAATCTATAGGTGTTTTTACAGAGGTAGCAATGTTTTTGCATAGACGAATTTTGCAGAAGAGATATATCTAGATTATAGAGGTAGCAAGAACCCAAGGTAAATTAAAGAGGTTTATTTTTATTTTTTACACATATAGATTATCTGGTATGGAAGAATTCTATTATAATCAGAGAGGTTTTGTATTTATTTTCAAAGATTTTATTAATAGGTTAGAAAAATCATAGAGTGGACCCGAGGACATAGCCATTTAGTTAACCCCATAAATAAATCTTTTGTGTCATTTATTTTTAATTTCTTCTCTATGATCTAAAATTATTTCAAATTCCTTAATTAAATTATATAATGTTTATAAAGTAATTTTTATATTTAATTAAGAGAAATTGGAAATTAAAATTTAGTTTAAAGGGAAATTGGAAATTAATAAATAATTTTCATCCAATTTTAAGCAGACTGTAAAAGTTTTTTTAAGCTTGAATTTTTGGATCAATTTTAATTTTTTTAGTAAAATAATGAAGAGATTATTTTACAAAGATACAATATTTATGGAATGTTCTTAAATGAACAACAAAGTTATATGAGTTTACCAAATCACTCATATTCAGAATTATTTAGATTTATATTATGATTAAAAAGTCAATTTATTTTAAATAAATTTTGTAAATTGACATATTTTTAAAAATTGATTTCCTATTTCATTTAATTAGGAAAATGAGAATTCTATAACCAATTATATTTTAATTATGAAATTGAGATTTTTAGTATCCATTTGAAAAACTATGCGATTTATCTATAGAGGTAAATCTAGGTTTCAAATCAGTAACAGTAGAATTTAAGGATCAAACTCATATGGTAACATGTAGGTAGGAGAGAATGGTCAGATATGAATATATTTGTATGTGAAAGTCACAAGTGGTAAATGCATGCCAATCCTGTCATTTTCAATTATTTAATACCTAATATTATTATCCGTAGTATTGATTAATTAGGTCATATATCTTAAATATATCAGGGTGATCATGGATCAAGGTTGGATATATGAAATATCAAGTCAAAAATAGACACATAGTTATTTAGAAATCTTTAGACCCAATTTTATGGATTGTGAAAGCATTATATCTCTAATATTAAATATATTTTTATGAAATGTTAAGATGTGTCAATCTTGAGGTTAATATCATAGGTTTGCCATATAGTTTCATCCATTGAAGGGTCCCACACTAATTAATAACTCTACCAAATTATTTTTAATACTCATATTTATTGGTGATAGATAGACTCAATATAATTTCACTAGTCCATCTAATTTAGAAATATGTTTTTTAATGAAAAATGGTATTAAAACTAAATTGTATGATAAAGATATTTTGATTTTTTTTATCACCTTATACAAGAAAGGAAAAAAATGTTATGATGTCTAATAGGTGTGAAATTTAAGATTGGTCATTTTTATGAACACAGTCGACATTAAAATCCATTGCCACCTATAAATTATCATTATAAGTTACACATGAAGGGGCCTTGGGGGTATAATGAGGGAGTGTGAAATGACACTCAAAGCATTGTTGATTGATCTAAAACTAGGGCTAGAGAGTGTCATAAAATCCACCACCACCATCCACTCCCTCCTCTCTTAATATCTCTGAGCAATGTTGATGAATTTGAGTAAGTACAAGAAGATGGGAGAAAAAATGGACATTTTCCCACTTCGATGTGATTTTTAATAAAATGTGTATGTGATTTTTAATAATGTATGTATAATATTTCCATTTTTAGGATTTTTAGGTTTTGTAATTACCATACCTAAAGCACTTAAACAATATATATATATATATATATATATATATATATATATATATATATATATATATATATATATATATATATATATTAGTGTGTGTGTGTAAAAGGCAATTCTTTTTTTATTCTGTGTGAACCATAATTTTATCCTTAAACCTTACACTTGTAGTTCAAACAATAGCCATTTTTCATTGAAAAATTCTCTCCAAATCTATTAAAATCTAAATAAGTGGGATAGTCAACAATGTTACATAGGAAATGGGTAATTAGACTTAATTTATGCCAATTTAAAAATAAACCTTATATTTTTTTGAATTTACATTTTTTATTATTAAAAATATTAATTTTATGAATTTCATAGCCC
This sequence comes from Torreya grandis, assembly GCA_037957365.1. Classification (NCBI taxonomy): domain Eukaryota; kingdom Viridiplantae; phylum Streptophyta; class Pinopsida; order Cupressales; family Taxaceae; genus Torreya; species Torreya grandis. The sequence goes on from JARHVA010005665.1 coordinate 991,565, forward strand.
ATCAAAACCCTCCACATGCATAATAAAATTTTTAAAGTGGAGATGAAGAATAAAACCCAGAAACCCCTCCTAACCCTCCTAAAATTTCACAAGACCTAGGTAGTCAAGAGGTTTTGACATTACATATAGTATAATAAAAAATAAAGATTCATAAGTTTATTATGACAATGATGGATCGCCATTTGACCAAACACCACCATATTTATTTATAAAATACATTAGAGTCATTACTAGGTGAAGTTAACTTGATAACAAGCCAAATTAACAAATGGGAAACTTAAAGAGAGATGTAAGTTCTATTATGCTAGAATCTTGTCATCGATTAGTGTAAAAGACAAAAAATTGAAAGACAATTTTTTTTTACATCATTTATTGATTTAAGAATCAATGTGTTTATTTAATTTTCATGCAAACGGTTCCTAATCCATTAGTGCCACCATGATTTCATAAGAAACAATTTTTGGTTTTAATGGTGGATGGTCTTTGATCACTTACCTTGTAACAAAAATGAGGGTCCTTTTTATTTTTTGAGGAAACTCTATTGAAAGTTTATCCTAAATGAAAATCCTAATTATTTTGATTACTCATAGTTTCTTAGCTAAAAAATACTTTGTGTAAGATAGAATGGGTGCACATTGTATGCCTAATTAGCTTGTAAGAGTCCTTATCCATAAGCCACTTATTGATGCTCTTGATTAGCATACAAGACAGCTTTCCCGTACTAATGGTGGTGAGGGTGGACATGGGTATGCCTTAGATTTCACATATTATATAATCATAATTAGGTTCACGTGAATTAATTTGGACTAAATCACATCAATAATTGTACTAATTAAATAATTAACTCAATCTATGGTGAAATTATGGATAATTTATCCCCAAATTATATCCTATAGTCACAATGTTACATCTTGATTCCTCACCAGGTAAATTTGCTAGACTATTTATAGATATTTATAGTGGACACATATGATATTGATTTATATTTCTGACTAATCTTGAGATTTATGTTATTATGGGATAATAAAATGTTGCTTATTTAGATGATGATACATGATTGCTTACTATGAGTTGGTTAATGTATGTGGATACATTTTAAACATATTAATCTATTATTTTAGTTATATTATTGCTTTATTTTTATCATGTAATATGATCTAATTACCTATGTGTTGTGAGGTGTATGTAGCATAATTCATCCTTCGAGCATGCTAGAGGGAGAGCATCATTAGAGAGAATGATATAGATGGAGATATCAAAGGTCTAATTAGAGCTAACAAAACCCTACACACATAATAGTTAGTAAATAATAGAAATGCATTAAAATAATTAATTATCATGTGTTTAATTATTTTTTGGGATAGTGTTTTATGTGGTTTACTAGTATAGGAAAATGTCGTAATAAATTATTTTGTGAATGTGACATGTCTTGTCATTAATGATAGTAGAAATAATTTTGAGCAAAGGTAAATTTATCTATAAGTTATTTGAACATTTCAAAATTTGTCATTTTAATTGCTTAGATATATTTAGATGCTATTTTGATTTAATTAAAAACAAAATGAATTTTGGTATTTCATATTAAAAGATAAAAAAGAGAATTATCTTGAAAAAAGGAAAAAAAACAATGAAATGAGAGAAATGGAAAAGAGGAAAGATTTAAATTTAGAAGAAAATTTTAATTAAATCCTATGATTTGAGAAGTAAGAATAAAACTAAAATCAATAAAATAAAATAAATAAAAGAAAAGACAAAAAAAATAAAAAAAAGGAAAATTTAAAATAATTAAAGCTATGTTTTAAAACTACATCTACATTCTAAAAGAAGGAATACAATTAAGGAAGGGAAGGCGTCATATTCCAGGGAGGAAAAAAAAGGAGGAGAAGGGATTAGAAGGGGTATAACATGTCGGAGAAGCCTTGGAAAAAGAATAAAAGAATTTCCAGATCAAGCCTTACAATAGGTAGGTGCCGTATTTAATATTGTTTAAGAATTTGCAGATTATTTTTATATAATGGTAACACTTGGACTACTGATCTTAGAAGCATGGTTTTAGAATAGAATATGAAACGATCTCTTCCGTGAAACTAACACCTAGTATATATTGATCAATGGCTTGTGTAAGAAAATCAACAACTTGCAAATAAAAGTAGTGATTTAACTATCTGATCTCTTTACATTTACAGTTATATTTGCTGGTATGGGGTGATTTAGTGGGTAATATTTTAATTATAATTAAGTTCATTTAATATAAGTTATGGCCATGGTTTTTAAATAAGTGTAGTGATTGTATATTAAATAATTATATTATCAAAGTATACATGCTAGTATTTGATCAAATCAGTACAATGAGAAATCGTTTGAATATATAAGACATATACTATTCTATATGGGCTGTATATAGGTATGTTATATGAATCGATTATTTACTCATATCACCAGAAAAACAATTACTTTACACCTTTTATTTAACTAATACAATGGTAAAAATAACTTAGTTGACTTTTAAGCTTTCCAACAAAAAGTAGGAACATTCCATGTCATCATTGAACTTAGTCTTGAAAGATAAGTATGGTGAAAATAAATTTAGGCAATACCATGGAAATGATAAACCAAAAATGGTGACATATATTTAAGAAAGTAATTATCATGAGAGCTTTATGCACTTTTATTTCATATCAATTTCTATCGTGCTATGTATTACGGGTTTGTTAATTTCAAGCAATATAGATATTGCATTTTCTATCTTAAACCTTTTTCTAAATTTTAGGTCATGAAATTGGTTAAAAATGTTTTAATTTGAGCACACGAAGTTATTCGACTCACGTCAAAGGATAATAATTTTTTATAACTCGTGACATGTTTTTACCAGGTATGTCATTATGGTTTTATATTCCTTGTTTTGGTTTTGAAGATCCTTAAGGGAGGAATAAAACATTCTAGGACCACTTGAAATGGAATAGCATCTAGTCTAAATTATCGATGGCTATGGGTAAAGATGTTATGACATAGAATTGGCTGTTATGCAAATTTAGAATTGGATGGTATAAATTTATAACGTAGTTCTAGTCAAAATTATCTATGGCTACAATTTTATTAGCATAGAATCTTTATCTATTTACTAATCAAGAGTAATTTCTACCTTGAGTTGGTTCATCTCTTTTATATTTACTCGGCTATGATAAGAGAGCAGCCTATCAGTTGATATAAAATAAGGCTAACATATGGTTACCTTCTATTCATATATATCTACATTGGCTAGGTCAAATAATAACAATAGTACCATATAGGTAATGTTCAAGATAGGGTTGATGCATAGTCATATCCTCATATGAGCAACTACTCTAAACTTGTGGTGTATATATATATATATATATATATATATATATATATATATATATGTACATGATGTATATATATGTATATGTATATGTATATGTACATATACATGATGTACAGTATGTATATATGTATATGTATATGTACATGTATATCATGTACATGTACATATACATATACATAGACACACACATATATGTATGTATATGTACACACACATGTATATGTATATGTATACATACACATACACATACACATACACATACATATAAATATATATGTGTGTGTGTGTGTGTGTGTACACACACACACAGAGAAATATTTATCAAGTTTTTAGCTATTATATACATTCCTTGAAATCTTGCTTGGATGGATTCAACTTGAATTGGATTTAGCATGTAAAATTATTAAAAATTGTAATACTCTAAGTCATATTAGGGTTCCATAACTTGGTGATTCTTTTGAAAATGTGAATATAATATAGAGCTAGTCCTAAAACAATGGATATATATATATATATATATATATATATATATATATATATATATATATATATATATATATATATATATATATGCAGTCTAATGACATTAGTAACTATTCTTTTAACTCAAATGTATGACTTTAATGATTGTTGAAACCATTTTAGGTCATTGATCAGAATTCTAATGACTATTAAAATTTTTGAACCATATTTATATTTTGGTAAGTATATTTGAATACAATTAAAATGAGGGTTTTCATATAGAAAATATATCTATAAGTGGACATAGGTATTCATATGATTATATAACTTATATGGGTAAATTGGATCATATGCCTATATCTATAGATATTAAATTATTATGTCACTGAATCTTGTTCATTCAAAGTATAACTTAGTTATGGATTAACTAACTCTCTAGAAACACTATGATTGACTAATAGTTTATATATTTTTCAATGATGAAAACTTGTGTGCAGTGCATAGTGAGAGTTTATTACAATGTACAAGTGTTTATATTTATAATAAGGGTATCATGAAGTAATCCCATTTGTTATATGTATTCTGCATTGAATACTTGAGTGCAATACTTGTTATGAGATTGCTAATATGTATAAATATTTGGTTATATCTAGCATATAATGTTGCATCATGATGTGTGCTTATGTGTTATGTTGATAGCATGTAGTTTTTAACTTAGGGTATACCTGGGTGGTATAATCTCATACTTAATTATTATTACGTATGTGGGTCATATGAATTCTTGCAAATATAAGTTTGGTTATGTACATTTATGTAGTTAGGAACTATGATAGTATGAGATATCATATAATACTACCATGTAATGTATGTTGTACCTAGAAGGTATATAATGTAACCATTATGATAGTCTCAAATTTATGTTTGACTAACCAATTATATGTATGTTGGTTAATACTATGTTTTGTGATGTTTAGTAGGACTATGTTAATACATGCATACAACCTAGAGAGTTTAGTGAATGCCATGTTAGTATATTATTGTGATCCATGAGAACTGTGACTTGTTTCGCTATACCTAGTCACTTGAATAACAGTTTATGTTTCCATATACTTAAGACTATTATATGTGACTGATTGTGAAAAACTAGTGGTTATGTATTAGAATACTAGACTATGGTAATAGGGGTTATCATAGGGTGTAGTATGTTTAGAAACAAATTGTGGTAGTTAAAATCTATAGTCATGTATATTTTATCAGGTGGTATAGACATAGTCATTATTTTTAATATGAGATAGAAACTAATGTAATATTCATTTAAGTATTTGATGCAATAAATGTATGCTTTGATTACTCATATGTTTATCATGTTATATGATGTATTTTTTAGTATGATGTAAATTAAATGAATCTTGTGGTTAAATTATATTTGATTAATATATATTTGCTAATATGGAGTAAGGAGTGAGATGAACTTCACTAGCTTACGAGTATCATAATGATAGATGAAGACAATTTGATCAAGTGGTGTGTATGAATTTGACTAATCTAGATCATTATCATTTATTATTTATAAAACTTTGGGTCAAAGTATGTTTAGTGAGACATTATCATTTCATGAGTATGGTTTACATGTTTGTGATATATCTTACAATGGAATAGTTTTTTATGATACACAATATGTTTAGTTTAGAAATCATAGAGCACACAGGTACTTGCTTATCTCTCTGGATTCTTGAACTGTTATTATCTACTCATCTATGAAGGGAGGGCCATTTATTGATGGGATTAGTGCAGGGGATTATTGGTCCATGAATGGTGTGAAAAATCACTCAGATGATGCTCTCCCTCCCCAAAGTAGTACTACTTATTGAGAAGACATTTGAGATTGTCACAGATACTTGAAGTTTGGGAACTAAGCTTCAGGGAAGCCAAGTATCTTATTTGTATATTGTGTTATATTGTAATTATAATTGAATATTATCATGAAGATTTGTAATTACTTATAGCAGTCATTGTAGACTTATTACAGCTGTAATAGAGTTAATATGCTTACTTTATATATTTTCATTTTGATGTGTACTCTAATGATATTAGAGATCAATGTTATGTGATGTATTATTATTATAGCTATTATCAGACCTTGTGTATTTATTTTGGTCTTTGTACATTCTTGTGGTGAAACCTATATTAGGTATACATGTTTAATTAAAAAAATTCACGTATTTATACATCTAACCCAATGGGGTTGTTACACGTAATTACATTCAAAGGGCTCAAAATGGCACTAATTTCCTTTGTGATTGAATGGATTGAATCTTTAGTTCATTTTTTAATGAAATAAGGGTTGATTGAGCACCAAATAAGATCTTCTAAAGTCAAAATTAGATTGATGAGGCTGAATCTAGCCAAATTGTATCATTGATTACACCAATTGACTCGTTTCCTTAATCTATGATGAAATTAGGGCTAATTGAACTCCAAATCAAATCCCATATTCATAATTAGGTTCAAGGTTTTGAAATTGGCCCTATATGATTGAACCAATCAATTTTTTAGTTAATGTTTGTGATGAAATTGGGGCTTATTAAGCCCCAAATAATATCCTATACAATCACAATTAGGTTCAGGGTGCTCAATTAGGTGCAATTCATGTCATTAATTACCTTAATTAATTATTTGTCTTAATTTGTGATGTAATTAGGGATAATTCAGTCAAAAATCACATCTTATAGTGAAAATTATGTTCAAAAGGGATCAAATTGGCCCCAATTACCTCTGTGATTTAACCAATTAGTTTTTTTGTTTATTTAGTGATGAAATTGGGGTCAATTGGACCCCAAATAACATTATATATAAATAAAATTAGGTTCAAGGGAGTTAATTTGGATTAAATCACATCAATGATTAAACCAAATGATTAATTGGTTCATTTTATAATGAGATTGGGGTTAATTGAGCCCCAAATCACACCCTATATTTGTAATTAGGTTCAATGGGCTTAAATTGGCCCCAATTACCTTCATCATTGAACCAATTAATTATTTGGTTTATTTTATGGTGAAACTAGGGTGGATTGATTCCAAAATCACATCTTATTTAATCGTAATTAAGTCCATGGGGATTAATTTGGCCCAAATAACATCATTGATTACATAAATTAGCCCAATCCATGATGAAATTAGGGTTAATTAAACCTAGAATCACATCATATAGTCAGAATTAGGGTCAAATGGTTGAAATTGGATCCAATTACCTCTATGATTAAACCAATTAACCTTTATTCATTATGTGATGAAATTAGGAATGATTGAGCCCCAAATCACACCCTATATAGTAATAATTATGTTCACTAGGCTCAATATGGCCCAAATTGCATTATTATGTCATAATTAGGTTCAAGGGGCTCAAATTGGTTCCAATTACTTTTGTCATTGAAATAATTTATTCCTTATTTCATTTCATGATGAAATTGGGTTTGATTTAGTCCTAAATCAGACCTTATAAAGTCAGAATCACATTTTCAAGGCTCAATATGGACCAATTCACATCATTGATTGCACCAACTAACTAATTGGCTTAATTTGTGATGAAATTAGGCCTACTTTAGTATCAATCAAATACTATGGTTTTAATTAGGTTAAAGGGGATTAAATTGGCCCTAATTTCATGTGATTGAACTAAATGATTCTTTGATTCATTTTTATATTAAATTGAGACCAATTGATTCTCAAATCACATCTCATTATCATAACTATGTTCACATGAATCATATTGGTCTAAAGCACATCCATGTTTGATCCCAAAATCAAATTGTATAAATAAATAATGCCTCATATGGTGTTAAAATGACATTAATTTCTCCTTCAAATATCAAATAGCACATTTTTGGTCTATAATTGAATCTTATATGGATCTAAATAATGACATTCAATCACATAAAAATGAGGAATATTTCTCAGATATTACAATTTCAATTTTAAAACCCTTAATTTTTTCAATAACACCCAATTGAAGTTTAATGTCATTTATGTTATCTTCCCATGAAATCAACCATATTTTTAGTCATGCAGTTAATTATAAGATTTATAAATTAAATTATAAGTTATCAAAGACTATATAAATAAAAATGATAAAAAAGTCCGTTTGTTATTCATGAAAAAAATACCTCTTTAAAAATTTAGGAAAAATTAGAAATTCCATGCCCATATGCACACAAATTCAACACCAAACCATAGTGTGTACACACTCTTATGTGTATTCACTTTGTTGTGTAAAATTTAGAACACATTCCTCTAGGTTTTAAAATGGTTTGGATTTCCAAGCCTAAGCCCTAGACCTATACACACATAAATGGTTTTTTTTCTATTGAAAATGTAAAGAATCAACTTATGCCAAGATAAACACTATGAATTTCATTGAGATAATTTCTTAAAAAAAATCTATGACATGGAGTTGAATATCCTTTTTATATATTTAGACACATATAAAATGATGACCAACAAAGCTTGCTAACTTCTCAAAAATATTAGAGATGCACATTTGAAAATTATTGATGAGAAGAACTAATGTTACATTAGATCAAGCAACAGAGGAATAATTTAAAATACTATTCATCTATTTGTGACAAATGATCATGTACTTAACCATAACAAAAGGAAATTTTGTTAAGAAATGCCCAATTACATGTAACATTGCATCCAAAAAAATGAGTATCAATCCATTAGAAGGTCATAACCATAAAAATTATTTTTATGAACATTACAAATATATCATATATCTATGTTCATATATTAGGAATATTGTGTTTCTATTTATTTCCCATTTAATTATTACATTTAATAAAATTAAAATGAATATAATTTTTTTTTAGTTGCAATGATATGTTTCAATCTAAATAGATTCCATTATATAAACTAATATCTCAAAAATAAAATTGAGATATATTTTCATGAACATTAAATATTTACTTTTACTTTAAGCAGCAACAAGTGCTACTAGCTTAGATATTCTATATATGTATTTGTTAAGCATTGAGTGATATTAATTTTGAGGGGCCTATAATAATGTTGGGTTTGTGTGTTATATAATCACCTTGAAGTTGATATCTCTTAATATTAAAAAAACATGTATTTAATATATCTGAAATCGTTAGAGGATCAAGGTACATGACTAGATTAGATATTCTATATATGTATTTGTTAAACATTGTGTGATATTAATTTTGAGGGGCCTATAATAATGTTGGGTTTGTGTGTTATATAATCTCCTTGAAGTTGATATATCTTATTATTTAACAAATATGTATTTAATATATCTAAACTAGTTAGAGGATCAAGGTACATGAGAGAGGTAGAGTGATAATCATGATTAATTTATTCCCTATTTATGAATTTTTTGTATGTATATATGTTTTAATTTTGTAGGTATGTATTTTATCATGCCTTTATAATAATTCAATCACATTGGTATTATGAACAATAGGGGAAATAATAGATGGTGTTTCAATATTTTTTGTATGCTATCAATTGGTGTATCTATCACTAACAATAAAAAAATCTATATAGTATATAGATAGGAATTGATAAAATATTGTTGTATGTATATTATAAATTACCAATCTATAATTAGTTTGGTTGATAAAATGAGTGAATGGATAATGACATAAAATTAAAATTAATAAAAAATGTATGAAAAATAAATTATTATTCACATATTCTAGTAGCTAGACAATTAAAGAATTACTTTACTTTTAGATAAGACAATCCTACTATGTGCGACCCTATGAAAAATTACTTCCAAGTTTCAACTTATTTTTAAAGATCAAATTTTTAACAAGATAACACTTATTTTGCACTTTAATAATAAATTATAAATACTTAAAATAAGAAGAGTATATTTGTAAAAAAATTAAATAAAAAATTAAAAATCAAAATAAATTGCAATAAATCTTATTAATATTACATATCTAGAAATTGATTTTTATTTTACTTAATTTTAGAAATGGTTCTATTTCATTAATAAAAAATATGTTTCTATTTTATTAAATTAAAATATTTCCATTTCATTAATAAATAATATTTAGTTTTCTAATTTGTTTAATAACTATAAAATTATTTAAAATTAAATTGAGGATCTAATTTTTATTTAAATGTTTAATATAAGATTTTTTTTTTTAATATAGACATTTAATTTATATTTATCTTATTAATCATGATAGTTATATTTAAAAGACACTAAGAGATCTCATTATCAAATCACCTATATTATATTGAACCTATGACATAAGGTGAATAAGCACCTCAAGAATGATATCACCCGATGTCTTTTACATGTATTTATTTAAAATGTATATACTAGTTTATATTTTCACCTATCAACCATGATCGTCATATTTAAAAATTTATCATATTTAACTTATATTATATTAAAAACATATATACACCTTGAAATTTTAAGCATTATTCCTATTCTTGGATGGTGGATCCTAATTTTATTATAATTCCCAGTTCCTGATAAGGTGGGGGGGAGGGGGGAGGCGGGGGCGGGGGCAAAACCCCTCCACTAGATTCACTATGGGGGTCTAAGGGGTGATGACCATACTTGGATTCCCCCTAGTGGGGTTTAGGGGGAAGCACCCCCAAATCAAAATTTTGTTAAAAATGCATTGTAAAATATTTTAATTTTGTAGTAAATATGGACCATTCACTATTAGGTCATAGATCTAGTGATAAAAAATATGTTTGTGCATTTTTTACCTAATATGTAACGCTCCATTGATATGAGGGAATTGTAATCATGGTGACATACTATGTGTGATTTAAGAGGATATTGAAGTGGATGTATTGTATGTTTCTTCCTTCATTTGTTGGACTAAATATTAAGGACTAGCTGTTTTTATGTAGACGTAGCCCATATTGGGTAAACTAAATTAAGTATCTATCTCTTTTGTGTTGTGTTTTCTGAATTTTGTTTCTTTCTTTAATTCATTAATATTGCTCTGTGTTCCATACTCATAACACCCATCATTACCTGTTTTGCAATTATGCCAAGAAATAGAAACAAATTTTGATCATTAAATAGGGCACCACTTGGTAATATGAACATTCTTATCTAATCTATATAAACTATCAAAAACTAGGTCATTTGGTTAGATTTCACCCCATGAGTAAGAATGAACAAATGGTATGGATGGAAAAATAGATGAGTAGTAGAGATTAGGGGAAAGATAATACTATAAAATAAATAACAGATAAGAAGATGATTGAAGAGTGATTAGATTAATATAAAAAGGTTTTGATAGAAATAAGTGAGAATCAAAGAAAACAAAAAGAAGAGCAGATGGAGGAATAAATGAAAGACATTCAAAATTTTGTAGATGAAGATGATGAAACCAATGGCTAGAATTCAATTTATCCCATCTAATTTTAATATATTAGATGAAACGAGTCTCACATCTTTTCAAAAATAGGTTTTACATATAAGATACATATTATTTGAAATAATGAGTTTCATATTCAAGAAAAATACTACAACATAGAATCATGTCTTCATCAATCATATTTTCAAAAATATTTATTTTGGATAAGGTATTTAGACATACACGAGAAAAAAAATGACCAAAAAATATTTTTTTAACTTCTCAAAAATATTAGAGATGCAAATTTGAAAATTATTGATGAGAAGAATTAATGTTACATTAGATAAAGCAACCAAGGAATAATTTAAAATACTATTAATCTATTTATGACAAATGATCATGTACATACCCATAATAAAAAGAAATTACCTTAATAAATGCCCAATATCATGTAACCTTGCAACCAAAAAAATGAGCATCGATCCATCAGAAAAAATATCCATAAAAAATATTTTTATGTTACAAATATATCATATATTTATATTCACATGTTTTATGAATACCATGTTTCTCTTTATTTGCCATTTAATTGTTACATATAATAAAATTAAAATGAATGTAAAAAAATGTTATAGTTGCAATGATATATTTCAATCGAAATAGATCCCATTATATAAAATAATATCATAAAAATAAAATTGAATTGTATTTTCATAAACATTAAATATTTACTTTTACTTTAAGATGTAACAAGTGTTACTAGCTTAGATATTTTAAATACATATTTGTTAAACATTGAGAGATATCAATATTGAAGTACCTATATTAAATTTAGTATTTAACATACATGTATTTAATATATTTGAACTAGCTAGAAGATCAAGGTATATGAGAGAGATAGAGCAACAATCATGATTAATTGATTCCCTATTTATGAATTTTTTATATGTATAAATGTTTAAAATTTGTAGGTATATATTTTATTGTGCCCTTCTAATAATTCAATCACACACACACACACACACACACACACACACACACACACACACACACACACACACACACACACACACACACACACACACACACACACACACACACACACACACACACACACACACACACACACACACACATATATATATATATATATATATATATGAACAAGAGGAGAAAGAAGAGATGATGTTTCAATATTATTTGAATGCTATCAATTGGTGTATCTATCACTAACATCAACAAAATCAATAAAGTATATAGACATGATTTGATAAAATATTATTATATGTATATTATAAATTACCATTTTATAATTAGGTTGGTTGATCAAATGAGTTAATGGATAAGGACATAAAATTAAAAGTAATAAAAATGTATAAAAAATAAGTTGTTACTTACATATTCTAGTATCTAGACAATTGAAGAATAGCTTTAATTTTGGAGAAGATAATCTTACTATATGCAACCCTATGAAAAATTACTTCCAAGTTTCAACTTCTTTGTAAAGTTCAATTTTTTAGCATGATAACACTATTTTTGCACTTTAAATGTAACTTATAAGAACTAAAAATAAGAAAAGTATATTTGTAAAAGAAATCAAATAAAAAATCAAAAATCAAAAAAAATTGCATTAAATCTTATTAATATTACATATCTAGAGTTTAATTTTTATTTTACTTAATTTTAAAAATAGTTCTATTTCATTAATAAAAAATATGTTTCTATTTGATTAATTTAAAATATTTATACTTCAATAATTTTTATTTGATGAGTTAAAATCTAGGTTTTGAAGGGACCTAGAACCACCAGAGTGAAATGCAATAGGATTAATAGGCCATAAATAGGGTTGAGCAGCCAAATAGCAAAGAGTTAGAAAATAGTGAAGTAAAAGTCCCAAGACCAAAGTGGAACTAGAGAAAAATATGGTTTTAGATACCTAAAACTAGGGGTTTTAATGTCCCATAACTAGTAGTACAAAGAAGTTGATAAAAAGTAAATGTCAAAGGCAAAATTACCTTTTTCATGATTTCTCAGAGGGCTCACTAGGAGGTCCACTAGAGGGGAAGGTCTTTTGTCATCAAGATCTTTTGCACAAATTTCATATAATAGGGTTATAGATAGAGGGTTTATCTTTCCTCTAAGGTTCATATCTCAGGAAAATCCATCAAGAGATAAATAACAAAACATTTTTAACCTTGGCACAAGGGGGCCTATGTCCCCAAAACAAGTAATGAATTGATAAAGGACTTCCATGGTGGTCTAAGTTATAAGAGAGGAGTTCAATCGAAATCTTGAATCATCAAGAAGAAGAAAGTGCAACCATGCCAGGTCCCCAAAAAAACTCCAACTTAGCAAAGGTCCTAGGGTGGCATGAAATAGAAGAGAATAAACATAATATTAAAAGCCACCAATATAGATAAACATATCATGCAAAAAAGGTCATTCCCATCAACCAAGTTTTGAGAACTAAAGGCAGTTTTTTTAGATAAATGTTTCTAAAATATAAGATCATTACCATCATCCAAATTTTTAATATGTGACAACACTTAACCTCAAATAGGTGGATAAAGTTTGGATTTGAAACCTTAAAAGTAGAGCCCATCAAAAAGGTCAAATCAGTCCAACCACCACCTGATCAACCACTAAATATGCCAATAGTCCAAAAGTGATAGCTTTGAAAATTCATAGCCCACATGTTCACATCAATCTTTCACTAGGTGTTGTAATTAGAAGCAGATGGAATCAAACCTAGGGCCAAACTATGACAAAAAAACTAGTGAAAAAATTAAAAAATTGAGCCAAGAAAAATTAGATTCTCCAACCTCCCAAATTTATACTGACTACTTCATTTTACATATTAACCAAGTGACATAGAGGAACAAAATAATATAAATTAATATTAGGATGATGACTTATCTTCATGATCAGGAAACCCTAGTTGCAGCCACTATCGTGCACCAAGCTGCCAAAGACAAATTTAGGAGAATCGTATAGTAGACCCCAAAAATTTTGCTCAGATACTAAAAATTGTGGAAGCCAATAACCATTAGAGATACCAATGGTTAAAATATAATGATTTGGAGAATTCAAACCCCACAGGTCCACATCCTCCTTCTATCAGGCCTTCCAGCTGGGAGTAGATAGGATTGATCTCAGGACCAAACCATACATATAAAAGCAGTGAAAGAATTCAATAAATTGAGTCAAGGAAAGGTTTTTTTCTCCAAACCCCAAAATCAATGCTAATGAAAACATTTTCCATCTAATTGAGGTAACACGAAGGAACAAAAATAGACCAATTAAGATTAGGATGATTAGACATCTTCATATCTAGGATAGCCTAGTTTAGGCAACTATTATCATGTAGCAAAAATCCAAAGATAAATTTATAAGAAGTATGTAATAAAACCCAAAGATTCTACCTAGCTCCTAAAAAATGTTGTTAGAAGATAACATTAGCCATAAAAATAAAGAATGAATTTGCACAGTCATCCAAGGCCATGTAGATGATGTCATCCACGTAATGACTCATTTTCCATTTCACCTTGTAGAGATGGTGGGCCACAAGGAGTAGAAAACTCAAAGACATATTAAAAGGAGAAGAAAATAGCTGATCCCATCCTGCCATAGCCAAAATTGATCTTACCCCAACTTCCAAAAGCTTTGTGCTATTTGATCCAGCCCCAAGATGACTAAAAAACTTCAAACTCACCTTCAAACTTTCTAAACCTAGAAAGTCCCTAACACTAAAAAATAATACCCCATGAAATAAAGGGATAATACATTTTGAAACTTATCTTCCAGCTCTGTCTCATCACTATTTTTGAACAAGGCCTTTAACTCAAGTCTCTACCACAGGCTCCATTAGAGAGTAAAAAATTGAGGTTGAGTAGTTGGCTTCAGAACATAGATCTTGGGGAGAGAAAGGCAAAGGCAACTCCATCCCTAACTCCTTCACCACCCATAACTTACACCAAGGGGCTACCTTTGCCTGTAAATTATTATTCTCAGGTATAACCAAATAAACATTCTTTTTGAGGTACACCCACAATTTAGGGTGTTCTCTAGGCTCCATCTTAGAACTTGACAAATCCCTAATCTTTTCTACCAAGTCTTCCATAGATTACTCAAGAAAAACCTTATTCTCCTCTTCCTTTGTCAGTTGAAAATCAATCTCTCCCTCAAAATAATCTTCTTCACCACATCCCCACTCCTGCTCCTCCTCCTCGAGCAAGACCTCTTCCTTTGACTAGTCCACCTCTTCCAACAAATCCTCCAACAAATCCTCCATCAAGTCCACATTCTCCTCTAAGTCCTCCACCAAGATTTATATTCAATAATAAATAATATTTAATTTTTTAATTTATTTAATAATTTGAAAATTATTTAAAATTAAATTGAGGAGCTAATTTTTATTTAAATATTTAATATAATAATAATTTTTTTAATATAGACATTTAATCTATGTTTTCACTTATCAATCATGACAATTCTATTTAAAAGACACTAAGAGATGTCATTATCAAATCACCTATATTATATTGAAACTGTGACATAAGGTGAATAAGTGCCTTAATAATGATATCTTTCGACATCTTTTACATGAATTTATTTAAAATATATATACTAGTTTATATTTTCACCTATTACCCATGATAATCATATTTAAAATTTTATTGTATTTCAATTCTATTATACTAAAAACATATATACACCTTGAAAATTCTAGAATTGGTTCCAATCATTACCTTTTTGAAGTTATGCCAAACAATAGAAACAAAATTTGATCATTAACTGGGGTACCACTTGGCAATATGAAGATTCTTTTCTAATCTATAAAACTATCACAAACTAGGGCATCTGATTAGACTTTGGCCCTATGAGGAAGAATGAACAAATGGTATGGAAGGAAATGCAAATGATTAGTAGAGATTAGGGGTAAGAGAACACTGTAGAATAAATAATAGATAAAAATAGGATCAAAGAGTGATTAGATAAATATAAAAATATTTTGATAGAAATAAGTGAGAATCAAAGCAAATAATAAGAAGAGAAAATGGAGGAACTAATGGAAGCCATTCAAAATTTGGTAGATGAAGATGATGAAACTAATGGCTAGAAGTCAATCTATCCCATCTAATTTTGATAAATTAGATGAAACAAGGCTCACACTTTTTCAAAAATAGATTTCACATATAATATACATATTAATTTAAAAAAAGAGTTTCATATGAGAAAAACACTACAACATAGAATCATGTCTTCATCAATCATATTTTCAATAACTGTTACCTTAGTTAATGTATTTTGAGATCTACGAGAAAATGATGACCAACAAAGATTTCACTAAATTATCTAAAATATTAGAGACGCACATTTGAAAATTGATGGTTGAAAATTATTGATGAGAAGAACTAATGTTTTATTAGATCAAGCAACCAAGGAAGAGTTTAAAATACTATTCATCTATTTGTGATAAATGTTCATGTAACTAACCATAATAGAAGGAAATTACATTAAAAAATGCCTAATTACATGTAACATTGCAACCAAAAAAATAAGTATTGATCCATCAAAAGTTCACAACCATTAAAATTATTTTTACGTTACAAATATATCATATATCTATATTCACATGTTTTATGAATATTGTGTTTCTTTTTATTTCCTATTTAGTTTTTACGTTTAATAAAATTAAAATGGAAATAAAAAATTGTTATATTTGAAATGATATATTTCAATCTAAATAAATCCCATTATATAAACTAATATCTCAAAAACAAAGCTGAAATGTATTTTCATGAACGCTGAATATTTACTTTTACTTTAAGCCGCAACAAGTGCTACTAGCTTAGATATTTTAAATACATATTTGTTAAACATTGAGAGATATTGATTTTGAAGTGCCTATATTAAATGTTGGTTTTGTGGACTATAAAATCACCTTAAAGTTGACATCTCTTAGTATTTGATATACATGTATTTAATAAAGTTGTACTAGTTAGAGGATCAAGGTACATGAGGAAGATAGAGCAACAATCGTAATTAATAGATGCCCTATCTATGAATTTTTTATATGCATAAATGTTTCAGTTTTGTAGGTATGTATGTTATTGTGCCCTTATAATAGTTCAATCACATTGATATATATGAATAATAGGGGGAAAATTGATGATGTTTCAAGATTGTTTGAATGTTATTTTTTTATCTGTCACTAACAACAAAATCTATATAGTATATAGACATGATTAGATAAAATATTGTTATATGTGTATTATAAATTACCATTTTATAATCAAGTTAGTTGATTAAATGAGTGAATGGACAAGGACATAAAATTAAAAGTAATAAAAAATGTATAAAAAATAAATTGTTACTCACATATTCTAGTAGTTAGACAATTAAAGAATAGCTTTATTCTTTACTTTTGGAGAAGACAATCCTACTATGTGTGTCTATGTGAAAAATTACTTCCAAGTTTTAACTTATTTCTAAAGTTTAAATTTTTAGAATGATAATACTATTTTTGTGATTAAAGAGTAACTTATAAATACTAAAAATAAGAAATGTGTATTTGTAAAAAAATAAAATCAAAAATCAAAAATCAAAAATCAAAACAAATTGTAATAAATCTTATTAATATTACATATCTAGAATTTAATTTTTATTTTACTTATATGTTGAAATGGTTATATTTCATTAATAAATAAAATGTTTCTATTTTATTAATTTAAAATATTTCTATTTCATTAATAAATAATATTTGGATTGTTAATTTATCTAATAATTATAAAATTGTATATAATTAAATTGAAAAATTAATTTTTATTTGATTGAAGAGCATATCTATATATTAATAAAATGTGATTATAGTACAATGCTAATCATACAAAAAAATAGGTGGTGAAGTCACACCCCAAGATAAAAGTCACATTGAAGGAGAGAAGTTAATTTTTATTTAAACATTTAATTTAATAATTAATTTTTTAATATTGACATTTAATTTATATTTTTACTTATTAATCATGATAGTTATATTTAAAAGATACTGAGAGATGTCATTCTCAAATCACCTATATTTTATTGAACCTATGACACAAGGTGAATAGGCACCTTGAGAATGATATCTCTCGATGTCTTTTACATGAATTTATTTAATATATATATATACTATTTTATATTTTCACCTATCAACCATGATAGTCATATTTAAAAATTCATTGTATTTGACTTTTATTATACCAAAAAGGTATATACACCTTGAAAATTCCAACATTGGTTCCTATCATTAATTTTTTGTCATTATGCCTAGAAATATAAGCAAAATTTGATCGGTAACTAGGGTACCACTTAGTAATATGTATATTTTTATCTAATCTATAAAAACTATCACAAACTAAGGCATTTGGTTAGATTTTGCCCCATGGGGAATAATGTATAAATGATACAGAAGGTAAAGTAGATGATTAGTAGAGATCACGGGGAAGAGAACACTATAGAATACATAACAAATGAGAAGATGATCAAAGAGTGAACAAATCAATATCAAAAGGTTTTGATAGAATTAAGTGAGAATCAAAGCAAATAACAAGAAGAGTAATGGTGTGTTGTTCCCAAAATTCGTTACTCATTTTTGGGACAACACATGAACTATTTTTGGTCCTATAGGCTAAAAATTATCCCTTCTCTTCTCAAAAGTTATTCTGGGCATTCAAATTCTCTATTTTTAAGCTTTTTTAGCTAACGAACTTTGCAGGAAGAAATCTATGGACTCTGCAAGCTTAAATCTATGGACTTTGCATGAAGAAATCTATAGACTCACTTCTACGGACTCTGTAGGTAGGAATCTATAGACTAATTTCTATGGACTCTACAAGTTCGTATCTACAAACTCTATAGGTACATTTCTACGAAATTTTCAGGAAAGAAACAAGCTCTCAACACTTAGGCAATTACAAGGTTGGTTCAATGCCAAGGTTCAACCAAAAGGTTCATCAGAAAAATTCAAACAAAGGCTTGAACCATTGAACCTTGAACTAAAATGGTTCAAAGGTTCAACAGGTTCAAGAGTTCAATGGTTCAAAGGATCAAATATTAATGGTATGAAATTTTACCATGGGATATATTTAATTAATTAAATATCCTATTTTATTAAACCATTAAATAATTTTACCTAAGTCCCCAATTTTTAATTATCCCCCACATGGATGGTTTTTTTAAAAAAAATGGGATATTATTTTTAAAAATAATAAAACACTTTATTTTTTAAAATAATAATAAAAACATTATCCCACACATCCATTAAGTGGAGTTTACACTTTGGTAGGACGTGGGAGAGTTAAGTGGAGTTCATTGGTGGATATTGTTTTGTTTTAATTCTTTATTCCCTTTCCCCCCCAAACGTGCTACCCACTTTAAAAGGGACAGATTTGTTTTTTTATTTACATGTATGGCCTTTGAAAATGTTTTTTAAACATGAATCGACTTTATTTCTCCCCACATAGAATTTTCTTTAGTGGAATTGTGGAAAGTAGTTATGGAATTGCTTTGCATGAAGATGTTTTTGACATGTACTTATCCTTATTTTGGATACCCACTTGCAAAGAATCATACGGTTGGCAGAAAGATATTTGGTTATTGATTTATTTTAGTGGGGAGATTATGTCTTTTTATTTGGTGGAGATTTACATTCATATTAATCTTTATTAAAATAAACTACATGTGGATAGAATCTTGGCACCATCCAAAGTGTGCATGCAATTCACTGTGAGTTTCTTGACTTGTCACGTGGTATTGAAACATTGACATGTTTTATTAAATCCATGTTTTTAAGTCACTTGGCACCAAACAACCACATGGGAAATGCATGACGAGCCTATTTTGGCTTGTGTTTATCAGAAAAAAATATGGTGCTAAACATCATGCCATTCTTGGTATTGAAAAAAAAAATTATTCTCAACCAATGTGCGAAGGCAGAGGAAATACCAAAAATCTAATTCCATGCTGTTGAACCAAATCTCCAATTCAGGAAAATGGTTAGTGACCAACTAATGTATGAAGGTAGGGAAAAACTAGAAAAGATTACACAACATAGATCCATTAGTTGATGCACAACCAATGCCATGGAAGCATTGAGATATAAAAATTGTAGGTATTTTTACAAAGGTAATAATGTTTTTACATAGAAATTTTTTGTAGAAGAGATATATCTAGATTACAGAGGCAACAAGAACCTTAGAAAAATTAAAGAGGTTTATTTTTATTTTTTACATAGATAAATTATCTAGTATGGAATAATTCTATTATACTCAGAGAGGTTTTGTAATTATTCTCAAAGAATTTTTAATAAAATAAATCTTTTGTGTCATTTATTTTTAATTTCTTCTATCTTATCTAAAATTATTTCAATTTTATTAATTAAATTATAAAATGTTTATAAATTAATTTTTGAATTTAATTAAGGGAAATTGGAAATTAATATTCAGTTAAAAAAAAATTAAAAATTAATATCCAATTTTCATCCAATCTAAGTAGACTATAAAAGTTTTTATAAGTTTGAATTTTTGGATTAGTTTTAATTATTTTTGTAAACTAATTAAGAGATTATTTTATAGAGATAAAAAATTTATGGAATATTTTAAATGAACAATAAAATTATATGAGTTTACCAGATCACTCATATTTAGAATTGTTCAGATTTACATCCCGATTAAAAAGTCAATTTCTTTTAAATAATTTTTAGAAATTGACATATTTTTAAAAATCTATTTCCTATTTTATTTAAATGAGAAAATGAGAATTACACAACCAATTCTATTTTAATTATGGAATTGAGAGTTTTAGTATTCTTTTAAAAAAATTTGTGATTTATCTATAGGGATAAATCTAGTTTTTGAATAAATTTGGTATCAGAGCAGTTAGAATTTAGGGATTAACCTTTGATTATATGAAAATTTGAATCTAGTTTTAGTGTTGGTTGGATTATTTTTAGACTTTTTACTTGCTGCAATTTTAATATTGGAAGTACAGATTGTTTGTAGGAACTAGAAACCATGAGAAAGTTGTCCAAACAAGATAAACTTAATGAGCTAAAAGCATTTAATATACAGATTCAGGAAGAGAACTCTTTCCTAAAAGTAAAGTTTTACTCCTTGGAAGAGGATATTAAAAGGTTAAAAAAAGAGTTACAAGCCAAGGATGATATCTTGTTGAGTTTTCAAAATGAAAATGTCATGAAGGAGAAAAAAGTCCATTATGCATACATGGATTTCTTCTCCCACAAGTGCACAAATAGATTTATTAAGCACTGTAAGTGAATGTGAGTCACCAGTTACTTTTTCTTTCCATCATGAATCTGATAATTTTTTTTTTGTAAGTTTGAATAACATACTAGAGATATAGGTTTAAAATTACTTGTTAAAATGGGATTTAATGAAAAAGGCCTTGGAAAAGATGGACAAGGCATTACTAACCTCATTAAGATAGAGGATAAGCCTCATGATGCAGCTTTGGGATACAAATCTCGTATTCAAATTGCAATAGGTGAATGATATAAGAAATAAGAAGCAAGAGGTGCTATAAAGAAGTCTAAACCATATCAGATGGAAGGTAAAATACATTATTTTTATCATATTTACAATAATATTAATTCTAATTCTATCAGACAATGTGAATATTCCAATATTCCTTTTGACTACAGTATACAAAATTTATGGTATGTTTATCCATGTAGTTTTTGTGGATTGTTTAACCAATGTATAACTAAATGTTGGAAAGAATAATTTGTTAGGAAAGATTTTGAAAGACCATTATCCTAGATAGTGTTATGAGAATGATAGTAAGAGTATGTTTTCTAAAAGAGTGGACAAATATTTTTATACTCATTGTAATAGGAAAGGACATGAGGTTAATAGCTGTTGGCAGCTTCATCCCAAAAGCCATTGGAGAGTTATGAAAAAGGAAAGCATATTTAAACCAATAATTTCAAATAAAACCCATGTAGAAACTTAGGTAAAATCTAAGGATAATCTGGTTAAGCAATGTGGGCAACAATTCCTTAGTTTCATGTTTGCATGTCTATGATAGTTTATTAGCATGCAAATGTTAAAAGCAGTTTTTGGTATTCCATGGAAATTAAAAAGAATATAGTTTGGTTTTGAACAATTTGAGAGCTACCAGATGTGAGAAATATGAGTGACAGGTTTATCATACTTGGATTATTTTTTCATCTTTGTGGTTTTGCTAAGCTTTATTTACTCTCCTAAACAAGTTTTTGAGTTATTAATGCATTGGTAAAGGAATTAACTATATTTTAACTTGAATACATTTCCAAATAATTTAAGTTTGGAATATGGTTTATTAGAGTGACCTATAGAGAAAAATCAAGGGATAGGTTTATCATACTTAGATTATTTTCTCACGTTTGGGTTTTTGGAAAAACTTCATTTTTAAACCTTGATAATAGTATGGGGCATGATCAGTATGCGTATTTGGAAAAAAATGCATTTCAACATATAGTTACAATTAGCATGTATATTTATTACACTAAAAAACTCAGTTTCACTTGGTGATTATTTTACAGTGATTGGTAGATTCACCATTTTGAAGATGTGACATTTGAGTAGGTAGTTTACTTCTATCTACAATTTGGTATTGGGTAGATATTTTTTCACTAGCATTTTAGGGATTTAGTTTGATTTTTGAAGCATTACAATGATATTTTATAGTGATGTTTTGCAAAGTGAACCATTTGTAGATTCAGTGGGTGACTCAACCTTTTGGGGACCAAAAGGTTCTTATTGGGGAGGTTTGATCCAAAGGATTTTCACTCTTCATATGGTTCAAGATAATTAATGAATATCTTATTTAATGGTATTTTTTATTTAACCATGGGATATATATTTAATTAATTAATATCCTATTTAATGGTTTTTTTAATTTTACTTTGAGATATATTTAATTAACTAAATATCCTATTTTATTAAACCATTAAATAATTTTATCTAAGTCCCTAGTTTTTAATTATCCCCCACATGGATGGTTTTAAAAAAAGGGATATTATTTTTAAAAATAATAAAACGCTTTATTCTTAATAATAATAAAAAAATCATTATCCCACACATCCATTAAGTGAAGTTTACACTTTGGTGGGACGTGGGAGATTTAAGTAGCATTCATTGGTGGTTAATGTTTTATTTTAATTCTTTATTCCCTTTCCCCCCAATGTGATACCCACTTTAAAATGGATGGATTTATTTTTAATTTACATGCATGGTATTTGAAAATCTTTTTAAAACCTTACTCCACTTTGTTTCTCCCCACGTAGAATGTTCTTTGGTGGAAGCTTGGAAAGTAGTTATGGAATTCTTTTGCATGAATATGTTTTTGACATGCACATATCCTTATTTTGGACACCGACCTGTAAAGAATCATATGGTTGGTGGAAATATATTTGGTTCTTGATTTTTTTTAGTGGGATTTACATGCATATTAATATTTATTAGAATAAACTATATGTGGATAGAATCTTCACACCATACAAAGTGTGGATGAAATTCACCGTGAGTTTTTTGACTTATCATATGGTATTGAAATGTTGGCATGTTTTTATTAAATCCAAGTTTTTAAGTCACTTGGTACCAAACAACCACATGGGTAGTATGTGGCAAGCCTATTTTGGCTTATGTTTATAAAAAAACAAATTTGGTGCTAAAAATCATACCATTATTGGTGTTGAAAAACAATAATTAATCTTAGCTAATGTGTGAAGGTAGAGAAAATACCAAAAATTCAGTGCCATATTGTTGAACCAAATCCCCAATTCAAAAAAATGGTTAGTGCCTAGCCAATGTATGAAGGCAGGGGGAGATCAAAAAATATTTCCTAGTGCAGATCAACCGATGCAAAACTAATGCCATGGACGCATTGAAATATAAAATCTGTAGGTGTTTTTATAGAGGTAGCAATGTTTTTGCATAGAAGAATTTTGCAGAAGAGATATATCTAGATTATAGAGGTATCAAGAACCCAAGGTAAATTAAAGAGGTTTATTTTTATTTTTTACACATATAGACTATCTGGTATGGAAGAATTCTATTATAACCAGAGAGGTTTTGTATTTATTTTCAAATATTTTTTTAATAAATTAGAACACTCATAGAGTGGACCCGGGGACGTAGCCATTTAGTTAACCCCATAAACAAATCTTTTGTGTCATTTATATTTAATTTCTTCTCTATGATCTAAAATTATTTCAAATTCCTTAATTAAATTATATAATGTTTATAAAGTAATTTTTATATTTAATTAAGAGAAATTGAAAATTAAAATTTAGTTTAAAGGGAAATTGGAAATTAATAAATAATTTTCATCCAATTTTAAGCAGACTGTAAAAGTTTTTCTAAGCTTGAATTTTTGGATCAGTTTTAATTATTTTAGTAAAATAATTAAGATATTATTTTACAAAGATACAATATTTATGGAATGTTCTTAAATGAAGAACAAAGTTATATGAGTTTACCAAATCACTCATATTCATAATTGTTCAGATTTATATTTTGATTTAAAAGTCAATTTATTTTAAATAAATTTTGTAAATTGACATATTTTTAAAAATCAATTTCCTATTTCATTTAATTAGGAAAATGAGAATTCTACAACCAATTCTATTTTAATTACGAAATTGAGAGTTTCAGTATCCATTTGAAAAACTATGTGATTTATCTATAGGGGTAAATCTAGGTTTCAAATCAGTAACAATAGAATGCAAGGATCAAACTCATACGGTAACATGTAGGTAGGAGAGAATGGTTAGATATGAATATATTTGTATGCGAAAGTCACAAGTGGTAAATGCATGCCAATCTTGTCATTTTCAATTATTTAATACCTAATATTATTATCCGTAGTATTGATTAATTAGGTCATATATCTTAAATATATCAGGGTGATCATGGATCAAGGTTGGATATATGAAATATCAAGTCAAAAATAGACACATAGTTATTCATAAATCTTTAGACCCAATTTTATGGATTGTGAAAGCATTAAATCTCTAATATTAAATATATTTTTATGAAATGTTAAGATGTGTCAATCTTGAGGTTAATATCATAGGTTTGCCATATAGTTTCATCCATTGAAGGGTCCCACACTAATTAATAACTCTACCAAATTATTTTTAATACTCATATTTATTGGTGATAGATAGACTCAATATAATTTCACTAGTCCATCTAATTTAGAAATATGTTTTTTAATGAAAAATGGTATTCAAACTAAATTGTATGATAAAGATATTGTGATTTTTTTATCACCTTATACAAGAAGGAAAAAAATGTTATGATGTCTAATAGGTGTGAAATTTAAGATTGGTCATTTTTATGAACACAATCGACATTAAAATCCATTGCCACTTATAAATTATCATTATAAGTTACACATGAAGGGGCCTTGGGGGTATAATGAGGGATTGTGAAATGACACTCAAAGCATTGTTGATTGATCTAAAACTAGGGCTAGAGAGTGTCATAAAATCCACCACCACCATCCACTCTCTCCTCTCTTAATATCTCTAAACAATGTTGATGAATTTGAGTAAGTACAAGAAGATGGGAGAAAAAATGGACATTTTCCCACCTAGATGTGATTTTTAATAAAATGTGTATGTGATTTTTAATAATGTATGTATAATATTTCTATTTTTAGGATTTTTAGGTTTCGTAATTACCATACCTAAAGCACATAAACACTACACACACACACACACACACACACACACACACACACACACACAGAGTGTGTGTGTGTAAAAGACAATTCATTTTTTATTCTATGTGAACCATAATTTTATCCTTAAACCTTACACTTGTAGTTCAAACAATAGCCATTTTTCATTGAAAAATTCTCTCCAAATCTATTAAAATATAACTAAGTGGGATAGTCAACAATGTTACATAGGAAATGGGTAATTAGACTTAATTTGTGCCAATTTAAAAATAAACCTTATATTTTTTTGAATTTACATTTTTTATTATTAAGAACACTAATTTTATGAATTTCATAGCCCATCAAAACCCTCCACATGCATAATAATTTTTTTAAAGTGGAGATGAAGAATAAAACCTAGAAACCCCTCCTAACCCTCCTAAAATTTCACAAGACCTAGGTAGTCAAGAGGTTTTGACATTACATATAGTATAATAAAAAATAAAGATTCATAAGTTTATTATGACAATGATGGATCACCATTTGACCAAACACCACCATATTTATTTATAAAATACATTAGAGTCATTACGAGGTGAAGTTAACTTGATAACAAGCCAAATTAACAAATGGGAAACTTAAAGAGAGATGTAAGTTCTATTATGCTAGAATCTTGTCATCGACTAGTGTAAAAGACAAAAAATTGAAAGACAATTTTTTTACATCATTTGTTGATTTAAGAACCAATGTGTCTATTTAATTTTAATGCAAACGGTTCCTTATCCTTTAGTGCCACCATGATTTCATAAGAAACAATTTTTTGTTCTAATGGTGGATGGTCTTTGATCACTTACCTTGTAACAAAAATGAGGTTCCTTTTTATTTTTTGAGGAAACTCTATTGAAAGTTTATCCTAAATGAAAATCCTAATTATTTTGATTACTCATAGTTTCTTAGCTAAAAAAATACTTTGTGTAAGATAGAATGGGTGCACATTGTATGCCTAATTAGCTTGTACGAGTCCCTATCCATAAGCCACTTATTGATGCTCTTGATTAGCATACAAGACAGCTTTCCCATACTAATGGTGGTGAGGGTGGACATGGGTATGCCCTAGATTTCACATATTATATAATCATAATTAGGTTCACTTGAATTAATTTGGACTAACTCACATCAATAATTATACTAATTGATTAATTAACTCAATCTATGGTGAAACTATGGATAATTTATACCTAAATTACATCATATAGTCACAATGTTACATCTTGATTCCTCAACAGGTAAATTTTCTAGACTATTTATAGATATTTATAGTGGACACATATGATATTGATTTATATTTTTAATTAATCTTGAGATTTATGTTATTATGGGATAATAGAATGTTGCTTATTTAGATGATGATACATGATTGCTTACTATGAGTTGGTTAATGTATGTGGGTACATTTTAAACTTATTAATCTATTATTTTAGTTATATTATTGCTTTATTTTTATCATGTAATATGATCTAATTACCTATGTGTTGTGAGGTGTATATAGAATAATTCATCCTTCAAGCATGCTAGAGGGAGAGCATCATCAGAGAGGATGATATAGATGGAGATATTGAAGGTCTAATTAGAGTTAACAAAACCCTACACACATAATAGTTAGTAAATAGTAGAAATGCATTAAAATAATTAATTATCATGTGTTTAATTATTTTTTGGGATATTGCTTTATGTAGTTTACTAGTTTAGGAAAATGTCGTAATATATTATTTTGTGAATGTGACATGTCTTGTCATTAATGATAGTAGAAATAATTTTGAGCAAAGGTAAATTTATATATAAGTTATTTGAACATTTCAAAATTTGTCATTTTAATTGCTTAGATATATTTAGATGCTATTTTGATTTAATTAAAAAAAATATGAATTTGGGAATTTCATATTAAAAGATAAAAAAGAGAATTATCTTGAAAAAAGGAAAAAAAAACAATGAAATGAGAGAAATGGAAAAGAGGAAAGATTTAAATTTAGAAGAAAATTTTAATTAAATCAATAAAATAAAATAAATAGGAATAAAACCAAAATCAATAAAATAAAATAAATAAAAGAAAAGACAAAAAAAATAAAAATAAAATGAAAATTTAAAATAATTAAAGCTATGTTTTAAAACTAATCTACATTCTAAAAGAAGGAATACAATTAAGGGAAGGCATCATATTCCAGGGAGGAAAAAAAAGGAGGAGAAGGGATTAGAAGGGGTATAACATGTCGGAGAAGCCTTGGAAAAAGAATAAAAGAATTTCCAGATCAAGCCTTACAATAGGTAGGTGCCGTATTTAATATTGTTTAAGAATTTGCAGATTATTTTTATATAATGGTAACACTTGGACTACTGATCTTAGAAGCATGGTTTTAGAATAGAATATGAAACGATCTCTTCCGTGAAACTAACACCTAGTATATATTGATCAATGGCTTGTGTAAGAAAATCAACAACTTGCAAATAAAAGTAGTGATTTACCTATCTGATCTCTTTACATTTACAGTTATATTTGCTGGTATGGGGTGTTTTAGTGGGTATTATTTTAATTATAATTAAGTTCATCTAATATAAGTTATGGCCATGGTTTTTAAATAAGTGTAGTGATTGTATATTAAATAATTATATTATCAAAGTATACATGCTAGTATATGATCAAATCAGTACAATGAGAAATCGTTTGAATATATAAGACATATACTATTCTATATGGGCTGTATATAGGTATGTTATACGAATCGATTATTTACTCATATCACCAGAAAAAAAATTAGTTTACACCTTTTATTTAACTAATACAATGGTAAAAATAACTTAGTTGACTTTTAAGCTTTCCAACAAAAAGTAGGAACATTCCATGTCATCATTGAACTTAGTCTTGAAAGATAAGTATGGTGAATATAAATTTAGGCAATACCATGGAAATGATAAACCAAAAATGGTGACATATATTTAAGAAAGTAATTATCATGAGAACTTTATGCACTTTTATTTCATATCAATTTCTATCGTGCTATGTATTACGGGTTTGTTAATTTCAAGCAATATAGATATTGCATTTTCTATCTTAAACCTTTTTCTAAATTTTAGGTCATGAAATTGGTTAAAAATGTTTTAATTTGATCACATGAAGTTATTCGACTCACGTCAAAGGATAATAATTTTTTATAACTCGTGACATGTTTTTACCAGGTATGTCATTATGGTTTTATATTCCTTGTTTTGGTTTTGAAGATCCTTAAGGGAGGAATAAAACATTCTAGGACCACTTGAAATGGCATAGCATCTAGTCTAAATTATCGATGGCTATGGGTAAAGATGTTATGACATAGAATTGGCTGTTATGCAAATTTAGAATTGGATGGTATAAATTTATAACGTAGTTCTAGCCAAAATTATCTATGGCTACAATTTTATTAGCATAGAATCTTTATCTATTTACTAATCAAGAGTACTTTCTACCTTGAGTTGGTTCATCTCTTTTATATTTACTCAGCTATGATAAGAGAGCAGCTTATCAGTTGATATAAAATAAGGCTAACATATGGTTACCTTCTATTCATATATATCTACATTGGCTAGGTCAAATAATAACAATAGTACCATATAGCTAATGTTCAAGATAGGGTTGATGCATAGTCATATCCTCATATGAGCAACTACTCTAAATTTGTGGTGTAGCTATATATATATATATATATATATATATATATGTATGTATGTATGTATGTATGTATGTATGTATGTACATGTAGATGATGTACAATATGTATATGTATATGTACATGTATATCATATACATGTACATGTACATATACATATACATATACATCAATACACACATATATGTATGTATATGTACACACATATGTATATGTACACATACACATACACATACACATACACATACACATACACATACACATACACATACACACATATGTGCGTGTGTGTGTGTGTGTGTGTGTGTGTGTGTGTGTGTGTGTGTGTGTGTGTGTGTGTGTGTGTGTGTGTGTGTGTGTGTGTGTGTACACACACACAGAGAGACATATTTATCAAGTTTTTAGATATTATATACATTCCTTGAAATCTTGCTTGGATGGATTCAACTTGAATTGGATTTAGCATGTAAAATTATTAAAATTTTTAATACTCTAAGTCATATTAGGGTTCCATAACTTGGTGGTTCTTTTGAAAATGTGAATATAATATAGATGACTTTAATGATTTTTGAAACCATTTTAGGTCATTGATCAGAATTCTAATGACTGTTAAACTTTTTAAACCATATTTATATTTTGGTAAGTATATTTGAATACAATTAAAATGAGGGTTTTCATATAGAAAATATATCTATAAGTGGACATAGGTATTCATATGATTATATAACTTATATGGGTAAATTGGATCATATGCCTATATCTATAGATATTAAATTATTATGTCATTGAATCTTGTTCATTCAAAGTATAACTTAGTTATGGATTAACTAACTCTTTAGAAACACTATGATTGACTAATAGTTTATATATTTTTCAATGATGAAAACTTGTGTGCAGTGCATAGTGAGAGTTTATTACAATGTACAAGTGTTTATGTTTATAATAAGGGTATCATGAAGTAATCCCATTTGTTATATGTATTCTGCATTGAATACTTGAGTGCAATACTTGTTATGAGATTGCTAATATGTATAAATGTTTGGTTATATCTAGCATATAATGTTGCATCATGATGCGTGCTTATGTGTTATGTTGATAGCATGTAGTTTTTAACTTAGGGTATACCTGGGTGGTATAATCCCATACTTACTTAATTATTATTATGTATGTGGGTCATATGAATTCTTGGAAATATGAGTTTGGTTATGTACATTTATGTAGTTAGGAACTATGATAGTATGAGATATCATATAATACTACCATTTAATGTATGTTGTACCTAGAAGGTATATAATGTAACCATTATGATAGTCTCAAATATATGTTTGAATAACCAATTGTATGTATTTTGGTTAATACTATGTTTTGTGATGTTTAGTAGGACTATGTGAATACATGCATACAACCTAGAGAGTTTAGTGAATGCCATGTTAGTATATTATTGTGATCCATGAGAACTGTGACTTGTTTCGCTATACCTAGTCACTTGAATAGTAGTTTATGCTTCCATATACTTAAGACTATTATATGTGACTGATTGTGAAAAACTAGTGGTTATGTATTAGAATACTAGACTATGGTAGTAAGGGTTATCATAGGGTGTAGTATGTTTAGAAACAAATTGTGGTAGTTAAAATCTATAATCATGTATATTTTATCAGGTGGTATAGACGTAGTCATTAGTTTTAATATGGGATAGAAATTAATGTAACATTCATTTAAGTATTTGATGCAATAAATGTATGCTTTGATTACTCATATGTTTATCATGTTATATGATGTATTTTCTAGTATGATGTAATTAAATGAATCTTGTGGTTAAATTATATTTGATTAATATATATTTGCTAATATGGAGTAAGGAGTGAGATGAACTTCACTAGATTACGAGTATCATAATGATAGATGAAGGCAATCTGATCAAGTGTTGTGTATGAATTTGATTAATCTAGATCATTATCATTTATTATTTATAAAACTTTGGGTCAAAGTATGTTTAGTGAGACATTATCATTTCATGAGTATGGTTTACATGTTTGTGATATATCTTACAATGGAAGAGTTTTTTATGATACACAATATGTTTAGTTTAGAAATCATAGAGCACACAGGTACTTGCTTATCTCTCTGGATTCCTGAACTGTTATTATCTACTCATCTATGAAGGGAGGGCCATTTATTGATGGGATTAGTGCAAGGGATTATTGGTCCATGAATGGTGTGAAAAATCACTCAGATGATGCTCTCCCTCTCTAAAGTAGTACTACTTATTGAGATGACATTTGAGATTGTCACAGATACTTGAATCTTGGGAACTAAACTTCAGGGAAGCCAAGTATCTTATTTGTATATTGTGTTATATTGTAATTATAATTGAATATTATCATGAAGATTTGTAATTACTTATAGCAGTCATTGTAGACTTATTACATTTGTAATAGAGTTAATATGATTACTTTATATATTTTCATTTTGATGTGTACTCTAATGATATTAGAGATCAATGTTATGTGATGTATTATTATTATAGCTATTATCACACCTTGTGTATTTATTTTGGTCTCTGTACATTCTTTTGGTGAAACCTATATTAGGTATACATGTTTAATTAAAAAAATTCATATATTTATACATCTAACCCAATGGGGTTGTTACACGTAATTACATTCAAAGGGCTCAAAATGGCACTAATTTCCTTTGTGATTGAATGGATTGAATCTTTAGTTCATTTTTTTAATGAAATAAGGGTTGATTGAGCCCCAAATAAGATCTTATAAAGTCAAAATTAGATTCATGAGGCTAAATTTGGCCAAATTGTATCATTGATTACACCAATTGACTAGTTTCCTTAATCTATGATGAAATTAGGGCTAATTGAACTCCAAATCAAATCCCATATTCATAATTAGGTTCAAGGGGTTGAAATTGGCCCTATATGATTGAACCAATAAATTTTTTAGGTAATGTTTGTGATGAAATTGGGGCTTATTAAGCCCCAAATAATATCCTATACAATCACAATTAGGTTCAGGGTGCTCAATTAGGTGCAACTCATGTCATTAATTACCTTAATTAATTATGTCTTAATTTGTGATGTAATTAGGGATAATTTAGTCAAAAATCACATCTTATAGTCAAAATTATGTACAAAAGGGATAAAATTGGCCCCAATTACCTCTGTGATTTAACCAATTACTTTTTTTGTTTATTTAGTGATGAAATTGGGGTCAATTGGACCCCAAATAACATTATATATAAATAACATTAGGTTTAAGGGAGTTAATTTGGATTAAATCACATCAATGATTAAACCAAATGATTAATTGGCTCATTTTATAATGAGATTGGGGTTAATTGAGCCCCAAATCACACCCTATATCTGTAATTAGGTTCAATGGGCTTAAATTGGCCCCAATTACCTTCATCATTGAACCAATTAATTATTTGGTTTATTTTATGGTGAACCTAGGGTCGATTGATTCCAAAATCACATCTTATTTAATTGTAATCAAGTCCATGGGGATTAATTTGGCCCAAATAACATCATTGATTACATAAATTAGCCCAATTCATGATGAGATTAGGGTTAATTAAACCTAGAATCACATCATATAGTCAGAGTTAGGGTCAAATGGTTGAAATTGGATCCAATTACCTCTATGATTAAACCAATTAACCTTTATTCATTATGTGATGAAATTAGGAATTATTGAGCCCCAAATCACACCCTATATAGTAATAATTATGTTCACTAGGCTCAATATGGCCCAAATTGCATTATTATGTCATAATTAGGTTCAAGGGGCTCAAATTGGTTCCAATTACTTTTGTCATTGAAATAATTTATTCCTTATTTCATTTCATGATGAAATTGGGTTTGATTTAGTCCTAAATCAGACCTTATAAAGTCATAATCACATTTTCAATGCTCAATATGGACCAATTCACATCATTGATTGCACCAACTAACTAATTGGCTTCATTTGTGATGAAATTAGGCCTACTTTAGTATCAATCAAATACTATGGTTTTAATTAGGTTAAAGGGGATTAAATTGGCCCTAATTTCATGTGATTTAACTAAATGATTCTTTGATTCATTTTTATATTAAATTGAAACCAATTGATTCTCAAATCACATCTCATTATCATAACTAGGTTCAAATGAATCATATTGTTCTAAAGCACATCCATGTTTGATCCCAAAATCAAATTGTATAAATAAATGATGCCTCATATGGTGTTAAAATGACATTAATTTCTCCTTCAAATATCAAATAACACATTTTTGGTCTATAATTGAATCGTATATGGATCTAAATAATGACATTCAATCACATAAAAATGAGGAATATTTCTCAGATATTACAATTTCAATTTTAAAACCCTTAATTTTTTCAATGACACCCAATTGAAGATTAATGTC
Source organism: Torreya grandis (assembly GCA_037957365.1). NCBI lineage: Eukaryota > Viridiplantae > Streptophyta > Pinopsida > Cupressales > Taxaceae > Torreya > Torreya grandis. The sequence continues at coordinate 1,025,559 of JARHVA010005665.1, forward strand.
ATTTATGTCATCTTCCCATGAAATCAACCATATTTTTACTCATGCAGCTAATTATAAGATTTATAAATTAAATTATAAGTTATCAAAGACTATATAAATAAAAATGATAAAAAAGTCCATCATTTGTTATTCATGAAAAAAATGAAAAATTAGAAATTCCATGCCCATATGCACACAAATTCAACACCAAACCATAGTGTGTACACACTCTTATGTGTATTCACTTTGTTGTGTAAAATTTAGAACACATTCCTCTAGGTTTTAAAATGGTTTGGATTTCCAAGCCTAAGCCCTAGACCTATACACACATAAATGGTTTTTTTTCTATTGAAAATGTAAAGAATCAACTTATGCCAAGATAAACACTATGAATTTCATTGAGATAATTTCTTAAAAAAAATCTATGACATGGAGTTGAATATCCTTTTTATATATTTAGACACATATAAAATGATGACCAACAAAGCTTGCTAGCTTCTCAAAAATATTAGAGATGCACATTTGAAAATTATTGATGAGAAGAACTAATGTTACATTAGATCAAGCAACCAAGGAAGAATTTAAAATAATATTCATCTATTTGTGACAAATGATCATGTAATTAACCATAACAAAAAGAAATTTTGTTAAGAAATGCCCAAACCATAACAAAAAGAAATTTTGTTAAGAAATGCCCAATTACATGTAACATTGCATCCAAAAAAATGAGTATCAATCCATTAGAAGGTCATAACCATAAAAAATATTTTTATGAACATTACAAATATATCATATATCTATATTCATATATTAGGAATATTGTGTTTCTATTTATTTGCCATTTAATTATTACATTTAATAAAATTAAAATGAATATAATTTTTTTTTAGTTGCAATGATATGTTTCAATCTAAATAGATTCCATTATATAAGCTAATATCTCAAAAATAAAATTGAAATATATTTTCATGAACATTAAATATTTACTTTTACTTTAAGCAGCAATAAGTGCTACTAGCTTAGATATTCTATATATGTATTTGTTAAACATTGAGTGATATTAATTTTGAGGGGCCTATAATAATGTTGGGTTTGTGTGTTATATAATCACCTTGAAGTTGATATCTCTTAGTATTTAAAAAACATGTATTTAATATATTTGAACTGGTTAGAGGATCAAGGTACATGACTAGATTAGATATTCTATATATGTATTTGTTAAACATTGTGTGATATTAATTTTGAGGGGCCTATAATAATGTTGGGTTTATGTGTTATATAATCACCTTGAAGTTGATATATCTTAGTATTTAACAAATATGTATTTAATATATCTGAACTAGTTAGAGGATCAAGGTACATGAGAGAGGTAGAGTGATAATCATGATTAATTTATTCCCTATTTATGAATTTTTTGTATGTATATATGTTTTAGTTTTGTAGGTATGTATTTTATCATGCCTTTATAATAATTAAATCACATTGGTATTATGAACAATAGGGGAAAAGAATAGATGATGTTTCAATATTTTTTGAATGCTATCAATTGGTGTATCTGTCACTAACAATAAAAAAATCTATATAGTAGATAGATAGGAATTGATAAACTATTGTTGTATGTATATTATAAATTACCAATCTATAATTAGTTTGGTTGATAAAATGAGTGAATGGATAATGACATAAAATTAAAATTAATAAAAAATGTATGAAAAATAAATTATTATTCACATATTCTAGTAGCTAGACAATTAAAGAATAACTTTACTTTTAGATAAGACAATCCTACTATGTGCGACCCTATGAAAAATTACTTCCAAGTTTCAACTTATTTTTAAAGATCAAATTTTTAACAAGATAACACTTATTTTGCACTTTAATAAAAAATTATAAATACTAAAAATAAGAAGAGTATATTTTTAAAAAAATTAAATAAAAAATAAAAAATCAAAATAAATTGCTATAAATCTTATTAATATTACATATCTAGAAATTGATTTTTATTTTGCTTAATTTTAGAAATCGTTCTATTTCATTAATAAAAAATATGTTTCTATTTTATTAAATTAAAATATTTCCATTTCATTAATAAATAATATTTAGTTTATTTATTTATTTAATAACTATAAAATTATTTAAAATTAAATTGAGGAGCTAATTTTTATTTAAATGTTTAATATAAGAATTATTTTTTTAATATAGACATTTAATTTATATTTCTCTTATTAATCATGATAGTTATATTTAAAAGACACTAAGAGATCTCATTATCAAATCACCTATATTATAATGAACCTATGACATAAGGTGAATAAGCACCTCAAGAATGATATCACTCGATGTCTTTTACATGTATTTATTTAAAATGTATATACTAGTTTATATTTTCACCTATCAACCATGATCGTCATATTTAAAAATTTATCATATTTAACTTATATTATATTAAAAACATATATACACCTTGAAATTTTAAGCATTATTTTTATTGTTGGATGGTGGATCCTAATCTTATTATAATTCCCTGTTCCTGATAAGGGAGGGGGAGACGGGACGGGGGCGGCGGGGGGGGGGGGGGGGTGTGGGCGCGGCGGGGGCAAAACCCCTCCACTAGATTCACTATGGGGGTCTAAGGGGTGATGACCATACTTGGATTCCCCCTAGTGGGGGTTAGGGGGAAGCACCCCCAAATCAAAATTTTGTTAAAAATGCATTGTAAAATATTTTAATTTTGTAGTAAATATGGACCATTGACTATTAGGTCACAGATCTAGCGATAAAAATTATGTTTGTGCATTTTTTCCCTAATATGTAACCCTCCATTGATATGGGGGAATTGTAATCATGGTGACATACTATGTGTGATTTAAGTGGATATTGAAGTGGATGTATTGTATGTTTCTTCCTTCATTTGTTGGACTAAATATTAAGAAGGACTGGCTGTTTCTATGTGGACGTAGCCCATATTGGGTAGACTAAATTAAGTCTCTATCTCTTTTGTGTTGTGTTTTCTGCATTTTGCTTCTTTCTTTAATTCATTAATATTGCTCTGTGTTCCATACTCATAACACCCATCATTACCTGTTTTGCAATTATGCCAAGAAATAGAAACAAATTTTGATCATTAAATAGGGCACCACTTGGTAATATGAATATTATTATCTAATCTATATAAACTATTAAAAACTAGGTCGTTTGGTTAGATTTCACCCCATGAGTAAGAATGAACAAATGGTATGGATGGAAAAATAGATGATTAGTAGAGATTAGGGGGAAGATAATACTATAAAATAAATAACAGATACAAAGATGATTGAAGAGTGATTAGATTAATATAAAAAGGTTTTGATAGAAATAAGTGAGAATCAAAGCAAACAAAAAGAAGAGCAGATGGAGGAACAAATGAAAGACATTCAAAATTTTGTAGATGAAGATGATGAAACCAATGGCTAAAATTCAATTTATCCCATCTAATTTTAATAGATTAGATGAAACGAGTCTCACATCTTTTCAAAAATAGGTTCTACATATAAGATACATATTATTTGAAATAATGAGTTTCATATTCAAGAAAAATACTACAACATAGAATCATGTCTTCATCAATCATATTTTCAAAAATCATTATTTTGGATAAGGTATTTATACATACACGAGAAAAAAAATGACCAAAAAATATTTTTTTAACTTCTCAAAAATATTAGAGATGCACATTTGAAAATTATTGATGAGAAGAATTAATGTTACATTAGATAAAGCAACCAAGGAATAATTTAAAATACTATTAATCTATTTATGACAAATGATCATGTACATACCCATAATAAAAAGAAATTACCTTAATAAATGCCCAATATCATGTAACCTTGCAACCAAAAAAATGAGCATCGATCCATCAGAAGGCCATATCCATAAAAAATATTTTTATGTTACAAATATATCATATATTTATATTCACACGTTTTATGAATATCGTGTTTCTCTTTATTTGCCATTTAATTGTTACATTTAATAAAATTAAAATGAATGTAAAAAAATGTTATAGTTGCAATGATATATTTCAATCGAAATAGATCCCATTATATAAAATAATATCATAAAAATAAAATTGAATTGTATTTTCATAAACATTAAATATTTACTTTTACTTTAAGATGTAACAAGTGTTACTAGCTTAGATATTTTAAATACATATTTGTTAAACATTGAGAGATATCAATATTGAAGTACCTATATTAAATTTTGGGTTTGTGTATTATATAATCACAACTTGAAGTTGATATCTCTTAGTATTTAACATACATGTATTTAATATATTTGAACTAGTTAGAAGATCAAGTTATATGAGAGAGATAGAGCAACAATCATGATTAATTGATTCCCTATTTATGAATTTTTTATATGTATAAATGTTTAAAATTTTTAGGTATGTATTTTATTGTGCCCTTCTAATAATTCAATCACACACACACACACACACACACACACACACACACACACACACACACACACACACACACACACACACACACACACACAGACACACACACACACACACACACACACACACACACACATACACACACACACACACACACACACGAACAATAGGAGAAAGAAGACATGATGTTTCAATATTATTTGAATGCTATCAATTGGTGTATCTATCACTAACATCAACAAAATCAATATAGTATATAGACATGATTTGATAAAATATTATTATATGTATATTATAAATTACCATTTTATAATTAGGTTGGTTGATTAAATGAGTTAATGGATAAGGACATAAAATTAAAAGTAATAAAAATGTATAAAAAATAAGTTGTTACTTACATATTCTAGTATCTAGACAATTGAAGAATAGCTTTAATTTTGGAGAAGATAATCTTACTATATGCAACCCTATGAAAAATTACTTCCAAGTTTCAACTTCTTTGTAAAGTTCAATTTTTTAGCATGATAACACCAAATTTGCACTTTAAATGTAACTTATAAGTACTAAAGATAAGAAAAGTATATTTGTAAAAGAAATCAAATAAAAAATCAGAAATCAAAACAAATTGCATTAAATCTTATTAATATTACATATCTAGAGTTTAATTTTTATTTTACTTAATTTTAAAAATAGTTCTATTTCATTAATAAAAAATATGTTTCTATTTGATTAATTTAAAATATTTATACTTTAATAATTTTTATTTGATGAGTTGAAATCTAGGTTTTGAAGGGACCTAGAACCACCAGAGTGAAATACAATAGGATTAATAGGCCATAAATAGGGTTGAGCAGCCAAATAGCAAAGAGCTAGAAAATAGTGAAGTAAAAGTCACAAGACCAAAGTGGAACTAGAGAAAAATATGGTTTTAAATACCTAAAACCAAGGGTTTTAATGTCCCATAACTATTAGTACAAAGAAGTTGATAAAAAGTAAATCTCAAAGGGAAAATTACCTTTTTCATGATTTCTCAGAGGGCTCACTAGGAGGTCCACCAGAGGGGAAGGTCTTTTGTCATCAAGATCTTTTGCACAAATTTCATATAATAGGGTTATAGATAGAGGGTTTATCTTTCCTCTAAGGTTCATATCTCAGGAAAATCCATCAAGAGATAAATAACAAAACATTTTTAACCTTGGCACAAGGGGGCCTATGTCCCCAAAACAAGTAATGAATTGATAAAGGACTTGCATGGTGGTCTAAGTTATAAGAGAGGAGTTCAATCAAAATCTTGAATCATCAAGAAGAAGAAAGTGCAACCATGCTAGGTCCCCAAAAAACTCCAACTTAGCAAAGGTCCTAGGGTGGCATGAAATAGAAGAGAATAAACATAATATTAAAAGCCACCAATATAGATAAACATATCATGCAAAAAAGGTCATTCCCATCAACCAAGTTTTGAGAACTAAAGGCAGTTTTTTTAGATAAATATTTCTAAAATATAAGATCATTACAATCATTCAAATTTTTAATATGTGACAACACTTAACCTCAAATAGGTGGATAAAGTTTGGATTTGAAACCTTAAAAGTAGATCCCATCAAAAAGGTCAAATCAGTCCAACCACCACCTGATCAACCGCTAAATATGCCAATAGTCCAAAAGTGACAGCTTTGAAAATTCATAGCCCACGTGTTCACATCAATATTTCACTAGGTATTGTAATTAGAAGGAGATGGAATCAAACCTAGGGCCAAACTATGACAAAAAAAATTAGTGAAAGAATTAAAAAATTGAGCCAAGAAAATTTAGATTCTCCAACCTCCCAAATTTATACTGACTACTTCATTTCACATATTAACCAAGTGACATAGAGGAACAAAATAATATAAATTAATATTATGATGATGACTTATCTTCATGATCAGGAAACCCTAGTTGCAGCCACTATCGTGCACCAAGTTGCCAAAGACAAATTTAGGAGAATCGTATAGTAGACCCCAAAAATTTTGCTCAGATACTAAAAATGGTGGAAGCCAATAACCATTAAAGATACCAATGGTTCAAATTTAATGATTTGGATAATTCAAACCCCACAGGTCCACATCCTCCTTCTGTCAGGCCTTCCAGTTGGGAGTAGATAGGATTGATCTCAAGACCAAACCATACACATAAAAGCAGTGAAAGAATTCAATAAATTGAGTTGAGGAAAGGTTTTTTTCTCCAAACCCCCAAATCAAGTCTAATGAAAACATTTTCCATCTAATTGAGGTAACACGAAGGAGCAAAAATAGACCAATTAAGATTAGGATGATTAGACATCTTCATATCTAGGATAGCCTAGTTTAGGCAACTATTATCATGTAGCAAAAATTAAAAGATAAATTTATAAGAAGTATGTATTAAAACCCAAAGATTCTACCTAGCTCCTAAAGAATGTTGTTAGAAGATAACCTTATCTAGGAAAATAAATAAAGAATTTGTACAGTCATCCAAGGCCATGTAGATGATGTCATCCACGTAATGACTCATTTTCCATTTCACCTTGTAGAGATGGTGGGCCACAAGGAGTAGAACACTCAAAGACATATTAAAAGGAGAAGAAAATAGCTGATCCCATCCTACCATAGCCAAAATTGATCTTACCCCAACTTCCAAAAGCTTTGTGCTATTTGATCCAGCCCCAAGATGACTAAAAAACCTCAAACTCACCTTCAAACTTTCTAAACCTAGAAAGACCCTAACACCAAAAAATAATACCCCATGAAATAAATGGATAATAGGTTTTGAAACTTATCTTTCAGCTCTGTCTCATCACTATTTTTGAACAAGGCCTTTAACTCAAGTCTCTACCACAGGCTCCATTAGAGAGTAAAAAGTCAAGGTTGAGTAGTTGGCTTCAGAACATAGATCTTGGGGAGAGAAAGGCAAAAGCAACTCCATCCCTAACTCCTTCACCACCCATAACTTACACCAAGGGGCTACCTTTGCCTGTAAATTATTATTCTTAGGTATAACCAAATAAACATTCTTTTTGAAGTACACCCACAATTTAGGGTGTTCTCTAGGCTCCATCTTAGAACCTGACAAATCCCTAATATTTTCTACCGGGTCTTCCATAGATTATTCAAGAAAAACCTTATTTTCCTATTCCTTTGTCAGTTGAAAATCAATCTCTCCCTCAAAATCATCTTCTTCACCACATCCCCACTCCTGCTCCTCCTCCTCGAGCAAGACCTCTTCCTTCAACTAGTCCACCTCTTCCAACAAATCCTCCATCAAGTCCACCTTCTCCTCTAGGTCCTCCAATAAGATTTATATTCAATAATAAATAATATTTAATTTTTTAATTTATTTAAAAATTATAAAATTATTTAAAATTAAATTGAGGAGCTAATTTTTATTTAAATGTTTAATATAATAATTTTTTTTAAATATAGACATTTAATCTATGTTTTCACTTATCAATAATGACAGTTCTATTTAAAAGACACTAAGAGATGTCATTATCAAATCACCTATATTATATTGAAAGTGTGACGTAAGGTGAATAAGTGCCTTGATAATGATATCTTTCGACATCTTTTACATGAATTTATTTAAAATATATATACTAGTTTATATTTTCACCTATTACCCATGATAATCATATTTAAAATTTTGTTGTATTTCAATTCTATTATACTAAAAACATATATACACCTTGAAAATTCTAGAATTGGTTGCAATCATTACCTTTTTAAAGTTATGCCAAACAATAGAAACAAAATTTGATCATTAACTGGGGTACCACTTGGCAATATGAAGATTCTTTTCTAATCTATAAAACTATCTAAAACTAGGGCATCTGATCAGACTTTGGCCCTATGAGGAAGAATGAACAAATGGTATGGAAGGAAATGCAAATGATTAGTAGAGATTAGGGGTAAGAGAACACTGTAAAATAAATAATAGATAAAAATAGGTTCAAAGAGTGATTAGATCAATATAAAAATATTTTGATAGAAATAAGTGAGAATCAAAGAAAATAATAAGAGAAAATGGAGGAACTAATGGAAGCCATTCAAAATTTGGTAGATGAAGATGATGAAACTAATGGCTAGAAGTCAATCTATCCCATCTAATTTTGATAAATTAGATGAAACAAGGTTCACACTTTTTCAAAAATAGATTTCACATATAATATACATATTAATTAAAAAAAGAGAGTTTCATATGAGAAAAACACTACAACATAGAATCATGTCTTCATCAATCATATTTTCAATAACTGTTACCTTAGTTAATGTATTTTGAGATTTACGAGAAAATGATGACCAACAAAGATTTCACTAACTTATCTAAAATATTAGAGACGCACATTTGGAAATTGATGGTTGAAAATTATTGATGAGAAGAACTAATGTTTCATTAGATCAAGCAACCAAGGAAGAGTTTAAAATACTATTCATCTATTTGTGATAAATGTTCATGTAACTAACCATAATAGAAGGAAATTGCATTAAAAAATGCCTAATTACATGTAACATTGCAACCAAAAAAATAAGTATTGATCCATCAGAAGTTCATAACCATTAAAATTATTTTTACGTTACAAATATATCGTATATCTATATTCACATGTTTTATGAATATTGTGTTTCTTTTTATTTCCTATTTAATTTTTACATTTAATAAAATTAAAATGGAAATAAAAAATTGTTATATTTGAAATGATATATTTCAATCTAAATAAATCCCATTATATAAACTAATATCTCAAAAACAAAGCTGAAATGTATTTTCATGAACATTGAATATTTACTTTTACTTTAAGCCGCAACAAGTGTTACTAGCTTAGATATTTTAAATACATATTTGTTAAACATTGAGAGATATTGATTTTGAAGTGCCTATATTAAATGTTGGTTTTGTGTACTATAAAATCACCTTAAAGTTGACATCTCTTAGTATTTGATATACATGTATCTAATAAAGTTGTACTAGTTAGAGGATCAAGGTACATGAGGAAGATAGAGCAACAATCATAATTAGTAGATGCCCTATCTATGAATTTTTTATATGCATAAATGTTTCAGTTTTGTAGGTATGTATGTTATTGTGCCCTTCTAATAGTTCAATCACATTGATATATATGAATAATAGGGGGGAAATTGATGATGTTTCAAGATTGTTTGAATGTTATTTTTTTATCTGTCACTAACAACAAAATCTATATAGTATATAGACATGATTAGATAAAATATTGTTATATGTGTATTATAAATTACCATTTTATAATTAAGTTAGTTGATTAAATGAGTGAATGGACAAGGACATAAAATTAAAAGTAATAAAAAATGCATTAAAAATAAATTGTTACTCACATATTCTAGTAGTTAGACAATTAAAGAATAGCTTTATTCTTTACTTTTGGAGAAGACAATCCTACTATATGTGTCTATGTGAAAAATTACTTCCAGTTTTAACTTATTTGTAAAGTTTAAATTTTTAGAATGATAATACTATTTTTGTGATTAAAGAGTAACTTATAAATACTAAAAATAAGAAATGTGTATTTGTAAAAAAATAAAATCAAAAATCAAAAATCAAAACAAATTGTAATAAATCTTATAAATATTACATATCTAGAATTTAATTTTTATTTTACTTATATGTTGAAATGGTTATATTTCATTAATAAATAAAATGCTTCTATTTTATTAATTTAAAATATTTCTATTTCATTAATAAATAATATTTGGTTTTTTTTAATTTATCTAATAATTATAAAATTGTATATAATTAAATTGAGAAATTAATTTTTATTTGATTGAAGAGCATATCTATATATTAATAAAATGTGATTATAGTACAATGCTAATCATACAAAAAAATAGGTGGTGAAGTCACACCCCAAGAGCAAAGTCACATTGAGGGAGAGAAGTTAATTTTTATTTAAACATTTAATTTAATAATTAATTTTTTAATATTGACATTTAATTTATATTTTTACTTATTAACCATAATAGTTATATTTAAAAGATACTGAGAGATGTCATTCTCAAATCACCTATATTTTATTGAACCTATGACACAAGGTGAATAGGCACCTTGAGAATGATATCTCTCGATGTCTTTTACATGAATTTATTTAAAATATATATACTATTTTATATTTTCACCTATCAACCATGATAGTCATATTTAAAAATTCATTGTATTTGACTTTTATTATACCAAAAATGTATATACACCTTGAAAATTCCAGCATTGGTTCCTATCATTAATTTTTTGTCATTATGCCTAGAAATATAAGCAAAATTTGATCAGTAACTAGGGTACCACTTAGTAATATGTAGATTTTTATCTAATCTATAAAAACTATCACAAACTAGGGCATTTGGTTAGATTTTGCCCAATGAGGAATAATGTATAAATGATACAGAAGGTAAAGTAGATGATTAGTAGAGATCAGGGGGAAGAGAACACTATAGAATACATAATAAATGAGAAGAGGATCAAAGAGTGAACAAATCAATATCAAAAGGTTTTGATAGAATTAAGTGAGAATCAAAGCAAATAACAAGAAGAGTAATGGTGTGTTGTTCCCAAAATTCATTACTCATTTTTGGGACAACACATGAACTATTTTTGGTCCTACAGGCTAAAAATTATCCCTTCCCTTCTCAAAATTTGTTTTGGGCATTCAAATTCTCTATTTTAAAGCTTTTTCAGCTAACGAACTTTGTAGGAAGAAATCTACGGACTCTGCAGGCTTCTACGGACTCTGCAGGCTTAAATCTATGGACTTTGCATGAAGGAATATATAGACTCATTTCTACGGACTCTGTAGGTAGGAATCTATAGACTCATTTCTATGGACTCTATAAGTTCGTATCTACAAACTCTATAGGTTCATTTCTACAGACTCTGTAGGAAAGAAACAAGCTCTCAACACTTAGGCAATTTCAAGGGTGGTTCAATGCCAAGGTTCAACTAAAAGGTTCATCAAAAAAATTCAAACAATGGATTGAACCATTGAACCTTTAACTAAAATGGTTCAAAGGTTCAAAGGTTCAACAGGTTCAAGAGTTCAATGGTTCAAAGGTTCAAAGGTTCAATCGATCAGTTCAAAGGAGTACCCCAAAGCCGACAGGCTAAAGTACCCTTGCGGAGGGTAGGTGATGAGAAAAATGGACCTTTCTCGAAGCCCTAAGGATAAATCAATTAATCGATTGAACCTTGAACCAAAATGGTTCAATGGTTCAATGGTTCAAAGGTTCACAGGTTAAATAGTTTAAAGGAAGCTCCAGACAAAGAGCAAGAAAGCGATTGAACCGTTGAACCTTGAACCAAAATGGTTCAATGGTTCAAAGGTTCAAAGGTTCAATGTGGATGGTTCAAAAGAGTGCCCCAAAGCTGAAAGAATAAGTGCCCTTGTGGAGGGTAGTGAACTAAGGGTAGGTACCCTTGCAAAGGGCAAAGAACATTGGTTCAAAGATCAAAGGAAGTGTTAGACAAAGAGATGGTTCAATCAAAGACCAAGAAAGTGATTGAACTAGGGAAGTGATTGAACCAGGGAAGTGATTGAACCATTGACGTCCCTGTGGATGTCAAATTTAAGATAATGAAATATCTATCGATTTTCAAATACGGTGCAGACCCTGTGAACAAATTCAGCGACCAACCAAAGAGATAGCCGAAAGGCCACCCAAAAGATCTTGAAGGGTAGGTACCCTTGTGAGGGGCACTTGACACTCAAAAAAGGACCATTTGAAAAGCCTGAAGGGAAACCTTCCCTTCAGGGTGTTCCAAAGGCTTGATAAAGATGTAGAAATAAGCTTCTCTTAGAGTTTCATGGAGGGTGCCAAGTGGCAACTACGGAAGGTTTTAATGTGTTTTTCTAAATGTAGTGGAATTCGCCATGTGTCCCTTGTAAAACTCAGTGGAAAGAACTAGGTGTCAACATCTACTATTTCTTCCTTTTGTTTTTGAGTAAGGACTGTGGTAGGCCCCAAGTGAGTTGCCAAGGTGAGTGGAGCGCACCAAGTGTCATCATTTGTGTGAATCCAGATGAGTCCCGCATGTTTCTATAGCATTTTTAAAGCTACAACAAAACCTGCCAAGTGTCAACATTTGTAGTTTCTTCCTTTTGCTTCGTTATTGAGTAAGGATTGTGGTGGGCCCTAGGTGAGTTGATAAAGTATGCAGAGCATGCCAAGTGTCATCATCTGTGTTAATCTAAATGAATCCCAAATGCTTCTATATCATTTCTAAAGCTGCAGTGGAAGCCACCACATGTCATCTTCCATAGGACTCTCAAATGGTATCTAAAGCTTCTATAAGTTGAGCGGATGCTACCAAGTGTCCTCACCTGTTTCACAGTGGGAAATGCCATGTGTCACTTGTTAAGATCAAATTTAGTGACCACCCAAAGAGATAGCTTGAGAGCTCATATCACATAGAAAAGGACAAAATACAGTCAAGAAAGAGGGAACAATGGAGAAAGATTAAAAATATTTGTGCATGGGATATGTTTGTAGAAGGTGAAGCAGTCCACCAAGTGGACATCAGAGAGTGTGAACATTCAATGGTGTGGCCTATTTTTTTGCATTGAGTAAAGTGAATGAATAGCTGCACACACATCAGGAAGAACATTAGGTGGCCCATATTTAAGACTGATGCTTGGTTCTATCATAGCCCATGGACAAAATTTAAAATGCATTAAAGGCATTGAATGCATCGTAAGCCATTTTTGTGAAACAAAGCATCCAAGTCTTTCTTGGAGTACTATATATTAGACTCTCCCTTATTATTTTAAAGAAAGGGAGATCTCTTTATTATCAAAAAACAAAAAACTCTGCCCAAATTGAAATACATTAATGATACTTTGAGCTCAGATTGTTGATCATATTTTGTTATTTGAATAAGAAAACAAGTGACTTTTCAGACTTTGTGCTAGAATAGCTTGGTTGTTGGGGAGATTTTTCTTATGTCTATTTCCTTAATAATTTTTTTTTCCATTTAATTAAATAAGCAGAATTAGTGAAAGTAATCAGGAAGGTGTCCTGAAGCCAGCTATGGAGAGACTTTGTGCCACCACAATTGTCTTTAGTTTGTCTATTTTCTATTTCTGTGTAAAGGATCTTGGGATGACTTTGTGCTCTCATTATCCTTCGTATTTCCCTCTTTGACAGTTGAGGTGGAGACTTTGTGCTACATTTCATCCTGCTGTGTTATTGTACCTTGTTACATTTACTTGTCACTATCTGAAAGGTTCCTATTATCTTCTGAACAACACTTCTGAAAGAAGAGGAGTGCCTTCTGTCATTTCATCAGGATTTATCCTTTGATTTGTGAACATCATCTCTAAAAAAAGAGAGATAGATGGTGTTATCCTACCCATGAATGTTATTTTCAGTTTATTTATAGTAGATTAGCACATATATATATATATATATATATATATATATATATCCCCTTCATACTTATAAAGAACCTCCCCTTGATGAGAGGAGAGATTTATCCCCTTTTAATGTGGTAAACCTACACATTTGGCTGACCAATCTTCCTTGCTGTGGTTGATCAAACCTATTTTGCTCATCAGTACGCTGGTGACAAAATATTCACCCAACATGGTGGAAAAAATGGAATCCATTCAAAAATTGGTATATGAAGATGATGAAACCAATGGCTAGAAGTTAATCTTAAAAAAACTGGACGAAGGAGATGTGGATTCCAAAAGCAAGAATATTTTATTCTCTAAATATTTATCTACACTAAATACAAAAGTGTTAAAGTATTTAAGTCCTTCAGTAAGTTAAAAAAGGAAAAAAGGAAAAAAGAGGGAGAGTTATAGTCAAACACAATGGATCTTTTTGTGAATTTCATTGTCTTAGGAAAAGTTACAGCTAATATTTCTTTAAAAAAAACTAGGAGGAAGAAGATAGAGCTAAAGTGGACCTTGAATTGAAAGAATGAAGGATTAGTCCTAAAAAGGCTACAACATTGGAGGAAGGGAAAAACTTGAAAGATTTTGAGGATGGAGATATTGGAGACATGGTCGACCAGGATTACAATCATCACAAGGAGAATGAAAGTTTCTTTGAGGAAATGATAGAGAAAGAGGGAGAGGCTATTGATATTAAGGATGGAGAGATCAGAGACAAAAAATATAAGGATCAACAATAGAGAAAGTATGAACCTCTAACTCTAAAGACATAAACCGAAACTCAAGTTTTCATAAATGAGATAGATGTAAGGAATCTAAGGATTCTTTCTTTTTGGAAGGGATCTAAGTATCATAAATATTTTAGAAAGGGATTAGAGGGCTCGAAGACAGAGCCTTTCCAAGAAGATAAAAAAGACAAAGATGATTAGAATTTAGTGACAAACAGAAAAACAAAATCCAAGAGAATAGTTTAGCCAAGTGCTAGAGTAAGGAGGAGCAAAAATTTGAGATCTAGATCTAGATAGTCACATAAGGATTACTTTTGAACATTTGTTTAGTAGGAGCTAAGGCTCTACTTGTTGTAGGTTTGTTGTTGATCAACAACAATCTATCTTTTGTTATTGTATTAAATGAGGTTTAACTCTTGTTTGATTAGGCTTGTTGATGATTTTTTGGGTATTAACTTGTATAAGAGAAGAGACCCTCTTAAAACCCTCCTTTTACTTTTATTTATAAAAAAAATTAAAAATTGAAATGTTTAATATAATAATCAATTTTTTAATATACATATAAGTTATTTATTCACTTATTAATCATAATATTTATGTTTAAAAGATATTAAGAGATGTCATTCTTGGAATGCCTATATTATATGGAATTTGTGATATAAAATGAATAAACACTTCAAAATTTGTATCTTTCAATATCGTTTACATAAATTTATCTTTATATACTAATTTATATTTTCCTCTGCGAACTGCAATGATTATATAAAAAATCACCATATTTGATGTCTATTATACTAAAAACATATAAACACCTCAAAAATTCCATTCTTGGTTTCCATCATAATAAATGTTTTGTAGCTATGCCAAGCACTAGAAATAAAATTTGCATATTAACCAGGGTACTAACTAAGAAGCCACATACAATAGTGAACAACAGTGTACCAACTTCAATTTAAGGCTTCTAGAAATACCGTGTGCTTGTTTTTAGCTTAAAAGCAAGCACACGGTATTTTTAAAAGTTATGAATCTGTGGATTGAATGGATCAAATATCTATTTATTTTACCATTGGTATTCACCCTATTTATAGTAAGGGAGCTCAAGCTGCATTTGTCATCAGAATTTCCATCTCGATTTTGGTTATACTATTGCATTGCTCGCATAGGGCCAAGGGGATGGGTCCTCCAAGCTAGCCAGTGCTAGGATTGCTTCCCTCTGTTTTCTTTCATCTGCATGAAATATATGAGTAGAGTAGTGAGATGGTGAAATAGTGTTGATAACTGATGCATGCTATCCTCACTGATGCATGCTTTCCTCATCACATGATATCCATATCTGTTGACTGCAGTCCTCATCTATGCATGGGACTCTTCTATTTCTAGTTTTTTTTTTTGAAATCTGTTGTTAAACATTATTTTAACTAGCAATATATTAGCGCAGCCAATAATGCATGTTTAAAACTTTTTTAGACTATTGTTTGAATAGCCAATTAAACCCCTCTAATTCAAGCGCTCCAAACTATTTAATTAGTTGCATCCTTACTATTTTATGAATTGAAAAAATTGTAATAGATATATCAGAAATAATACAAAGTATTATTGCATATTTTTAGCTTGTCTCTGCTGTAAGTGTTTTGTTTTAATTTACTGTTATTTTGTTATGCTGTTATAATTGGTTTATCAGTGAGTTGGGCTTGGATAAAATCTACAGACAGTGCGGTGGAACCTTCCACTTCAAGCCTCCTTGGATGACCAACATGTTCACCATTGACCCCCAAAACATTGAATACATTGTCAAAACCAAATTTGCTAATGGGCAACCGAATCCTCAACGTGGACGGCCAACAATGGGTGAGGGCAAGAAAGATGATGAGCTCCATCATCCACTCTCAGACGTATAAAAATCGCTTGATTCATACTATCAGGCATGACTTTGTGTCAAAACTGTTGCAAATGGATGAGGCGATCAGTGAAAAAGAGCTGCAAGACATGTGTATCAGCTTTGGGCTAGCGGGGAGAGACACCAGCTCGGTTGCGCTCTCATGGTTTTTCTGGGTGCTTATCAGACACCCCCTCGTACAAGACAATATTTTGTTGGAAATCTAGGGAGCCTTGGAAAGGAGGCCTAGTGATGAGATTCATGATGAGTTGAGGGTGGAGGAGATGAGGGAGATGTTGGATTTTGCATGGAGCATTCTCTGAATCGTTACGGCTTTATCCTTCGCTTCCAATGAACTTCAAATAGGGAAGTGTTGCAGGATTGTTGAAAAGTGATGTTGAAGTGTAGTTCACTCAGTTCTATTTTTAGACTATTAATGTAAATTTAGTTTGCATGAACAGTTTTTTTGTGGAGCTAAATTTAGACAGTTAGTTAATTTTTAGTTAATATATTTTTTAGAAAAAATAAAGCCTTAGAAAGGTTAGAGTTAGTTTTAGTTGCAATTACATGCAAATTATTATTTAGATAAATTTAAAATATTTTATTCAATAATTAGAAAAGCATGTTCACATGCAATTCTATTAATACATTGTAATTGATCTTTATTTTCAAGAAGAAGAAGAAGAAGGAGAATGATTCCAATTTTTTGAAGAAGAAGTATTTTTTATTTTTTCAACTCTTATCTCTTTTGTATTATGAATATTGCATATATTTGACTATGATTTAATTTTATTTAAAAATTCTACACAGATGAGAGGCGTTTAAACAAGGGGGCGTCGCTCATGTTCTCCATATGTGGCATGGAAAGGGCGGAGAGCGTTTGGGGAAATGACTGCAAGGAATTCAAGCCTGCGAGATGGTTGAAAGAGAGCGTGTTCATGGAGGAGAAGTATGCGTCAAAGTACCCGATGTTTAATGCAGGGCCGAGGGCATGTCTAGGGAAGGACTTCGCGTATTTGCAAATGAAATGGGTGGCTGCTGTTGTTATTTATCGATATCGTATGGAAGTGGTGAAAGATACGGTGATTGAGCCAAAGTTGGGAGGGAATATTTTCATTAAAAACGGGCTGTTTGTCACTCTGCATCCACGACACTCGCCATCCCTTTGATGGCCTGTTAGACCCTTCTTAGCTCGTTCGACGGAACTCCACCAACAAGCAAATTCTCTTATATTAATAGTACAGAATGTTATGTAATGGTTAGATAAGATGGCCGAATACATAATAGTATGTCACGCTGTTTGTTTTTGGGTATTATTTCTTTTATTTATTGAAAAATATTTCTAATAACGAAATATGAATGTGCAACGTATAGTTCTAATTGCTTAATTACAATCATTCATTATTTTTTTATATTTAAGAAAAGGTTTAATCATTCATTATGTTTTTATATTTAAAAAAATGTTTCATACATTTGATTAGGTTTTTGGTTTTTGGGTAGGGGCACTTGCAACTATAACATTGACACAACTTGTTTTACACATAGAGCTTCTAGATGCAGAATTTTATCCCTTTTCCACCGTGTTTCACTAGTCTAATATATTTTGTGTTTTAAGATTTTGGTTTCAGGTCATCTTATGAAGTGGATTTAGTCAATTGTTCTATATTTGATGTCTTTGTTTAGTGGCTTAGTTGCTTTGTAGCCTTTTAGTTTTTGGACTTTTTCTGCATCTTCATTTTTTTTTTAATCTTAGAGATATTTTATGGCTTTTTTGTTCTATTTTGGTTAATTTTTTTTATATTATGTAGTAAGGGTCTCTTTTCTCTTGATCTACACAATCAAAAATATTTGGGTGAAAATAATGTATGTAATGTATAAACATATATAATGTGTGGAATGTTCTATAAATCATGTGTTATGTATTTTTAATTATAAAATTTATCATAAATTATGAGATATTATTAGTCTAAATATATTTCATATTTACCTTGAATCTTTACATACAAATTCTTTTGAAAAGTTGATTAACATAAGAAATAACAAAATCATGCCAATCTGAAGCATATGCTAAGGTGGTGGCAGTTTCTCCCCCTGATGTGTCTACTAGTCTTGAGCCTGAGTTCTATTGGGCATACCCTGCCTGCATAAATCCCTGCAACCCATTTCATGTCTACTCCACCTTCTGCGTGGTCTCTCTTCCCCTCTCTACTCCATCTTCGTTGATCAATTTACTCTATTTTGTTCCTCCTCCATTGATCGAGTTGCTACCTATGGAAGACTTCTCCCTAAGGACACTCCTTCACCTCTTGACTCCCCCACTTCCTTTTGATTAGGAGATGTCTTGATCTTTTTTTTTAACTCTAGGCCCCTAAGTTGGTCATCCCAGACTCCTCCTTAGCAGAGTTGGAAGATGATATTGGCAACAAAGCTATTTTTATCAAATACATGGGTTCCCACCCCTATGCTGAGGAACTTTCCCAGTGGGCACATTCTTCTTAGAGGGGTTTCATTGTCCCTTCCTTCTCTTTGATCAGGCTCAGTTTCTCCCTGTTACCTTTTAGATCTCTTTGAATTGATATTTCATCTAGTCTTCAGGGCCATGGTTCTTATAGAAATCTAGATTTTCCTTGATCCCATGGTCTCATTTCTTTGACTTGATAGAAATGAAGATCTCTTCAGTGCCCTTCTAGATGAGATTTTACCACCTACCACCTATCATGCGGAAGGAGCTTCTCATGTAGTTGATAACCACAGTTGGTTATTTTATTAAAATGGAAGGGAGTTCATTGAATGGCATATTTGTGAGAGTTTGTAATCTTGTGGACATTTCCAAGACCTTCTTCCATTCGGTGGTGTTGTCTTCTTCCATGGGTATGTGGACTTAATCCCTTAACAATGAATTCTATTTCGTTACTTTCATTGCAATATTTTAAGCCACAAGGTGGAAAGGTGTTCTTAAACTATTAATTTTCCTCCCTTCCCCCTCTTAACAAGTGTGGAGGAAGAAGAAAGAGGGATCCCCAAGCTAAGTTTCCAGGTAATGCTCTTTTGAGCTTTCTTACTAGGTTCTACCTTTCCCCTCTCTGCCCCCACCACAGAGCCCTCCCTTGCTTTGCTTACACCCCTTCACAACTTGCCCTTCCTCTTTTGCTATCTCCCCCTCCCTACCCCATGTTTAATCTTGCTATGATCACTATATCCACCCCTTTATGGCTTGGTAAACCTAAATCTAATGCTGGCTCTGTTAGTGCCCAAATTTGCACTAAGCAATTTGTGCCCTATTTTTGAGATGTGAGTCCCTAAAGTCATTTAAATTTTTCCCCCTATTTGCAAATGTATATTCAAAACAAAGTTCCACTTCTGTAATCAAGTCATAGAAATCCTGCTCTTACAATTTTTTTGTGAAAACCTTATGAAATCCTAGTTTCATGCTAACATCTAATGTTTTCATGCCTTATAATGAGTTTTAGTTTGTAGTGTCCATGAAGATTCAAAGGGGCCAGTGGAAAATTTCAAGTAAAAGGCGAATTTGTAACTTGCAAATTGTAAAGGTTATTTGAAGCTTTGCCATCCACTAAAAAATAAAAACTCTAGTTGAAAGGAGCCACGTGGAAGTTCTCATGCCCACATGGCATTAAAAGGGGAAGCTTACTTGCAAAATTCCAAACCTACACCATAGGTCTTCAAAGTTGACATGGAAAAATCAAAGGAGGACATGTAAGCATTCTAAAATCCATGAGAAAGGCTAAAGGGACACACAAGTTTAAAAAAATGAAGTTTTTAAAGTCAAAAGTAAATTAGCAATTTTTAAATTGCACCTGAAGGTCCATGGGATTATGAAGTAGAGAAGCAAGTTCAAAAAATCAAGTTTGTAAACTTGAAAAGTGCATGAAAAGATCTGATAGAAATGTTGGCAGGAATAACAAGTCAAAAGTACAAGTTTGCAAGTTATTAATTAAATTTTGAGTTCCCAACCTGTAAAAAGGAAGATGTTGACCACATGGAAGATAGGTGACTATAGTAGCCAGGAAAACAACAAGTCAAAAGCAAGTTTAAACTTGCAAGTTGTAAAATGTAGCTGAGTCTCCCAATCCTATCAGTCAACATGGGAAGGAAAGTCAGCATGGGGCACACAAATTTGAAAAGGGTCAGTGGAAGTTTTAAGATTAAAAATAAATTATCAATTTACAAATTATACTTTGTATTCCACACCCTGAAGTCAGCGATAAATCCACGTTTGTTGACTACGTAGATGCATGAAGGATAGTTGGCAGATTTTTCAAGGATAAATGCAATTTTACATACTAATAACTTTCAATTTTTATGCTAAACTCTGAAACCTGATGGAGATGTCTAGTGAAACTCTAACAATAGAATGCAAGTTTTAAAGTTGTAAATTGTAAAATGCGGATGGGTCTCCCAAGACCACCCACCAAATATAATGTGCATGATAAATTAGAAATCTTACCTAAAGTAGAAAAGAAGGTATGTGTATTTAAAAGGTTCAACAACAACTTTAGAAGGAAGAATATACCAGCTGGGGGTTTTTCCCATTTCCACATTGCATTAGAATGGCTTTGATGTAGGTTGGCATTGTTACCTTCATGGCAAGTGCAGTTGTATGAGAGAAAAAGGAAAAAGAAGAGAAATATTTCAAAAGAGACTGATGAGTTCTAAAAATTAGCTAGAGGATTATTTCATTATGCTTATGCACTTGATTCTATTAAATTTTTCAAAAGTTTGTTAGGTTCAAAAAATTTAACCCTTGTAGGTATTAATGTTGTTGATGAAGTAGATCAATGCTTAGGTTTACATATTGTAGGTTTTTACCATAAACATAAGTCTATGGAGCTTCTTTTGAAAAAGGGAGCTAACTCTTTTCTTTTAAATAGGAATTGAATGATGCCTCTAGAATAATCTTTATTGAATCCAAGCCTAGATGTGGAGTGGGACCTTTCTACTGATGCTTCAAAAATTATAAGAGGAATTGGGGAAAAGGATTTAGAAGTATTGAAAATGCTTGGAATAAAGTGTAATAACAAAGAAGATATTGTTGCTTTAGCATTCAAACTTGAAAAAAGTTTAATTTTAGTTCCATTAGTTGTCCTATTACATGCTATAAGGTTCATCATAATCAGTGTCATACAAAGTTTAGAATTTCATAGAGAGGCTACAGGTCCCAACATATAATAATCATGCAATTGAAGAAGAGATTGAAAACAATCTCAATACCTTGAAGGCCACAATGGATAGCCAATGTGTTATATCCCAATGTACATAGGAAGCAAAAATGGATAAATAAATGATGGCTAGAGAAATGATTGTCCTCTAAGAAGATCTTCTATAGGTCATATTTCTATTTTAGGGTTGGAATAAAGTTGAAAAGTCTTAAAGGGAGGTATGTGGAAGATTTCAAAGGAAGGTACAATTTTGCATTTACAAATGTGCAATTTGTGAATTAAATTCAAATGTATGCCACCCTCTAGCCAACATAAGGTCAAAGGCTCAAAGCAAAAAATTTCAATGCAAAAGATAAATTTACATTTTACAATTTTCCAATTGCATTTGAAGTTCCCTAGTCTATAGAAAAACTTTTGGGTAAAACTACAACATCAGATTGTAAGTTGAAAATTTGAGAATTACAAATGTGCACCAGACTTTTGGATTCATGCCAACTTGTAAAGTTGCATCTAGGGTCTAAAATATTGCTAGGCTAAAAAGTGTAAAATTATAAAAAGGTTCCAAAGTCCTACATAAGGTAAAATGAGATAAAATAATGCATATAGATTTATTAAATTTGGTAGCAACCCTAAAAGGAAAAAGTGAAAGAAAAATAAAAGCATGGGCAAAGTCAACTCAAAAGGTAAAAAGGTAAAAGTAAGCTAAGTTGCATTTTCTAATAGTTGGCCATTTTTGAATATCTTCAGGGAAGAAATTTGTTGTAAAGGTTATGAGACCAAGGTGGGCTATTGGAAGGAGATTTTTTTGAATGGATATGGATCATACAATTCTTCCATTGTAGTTGTAAAAATATGATGAAATCATTACAAAGAAAGGTTCGTTATTTGGCTTGAACAAGGAGAAGGGAAGTTGTCCACAAGTTTCCAACTGGGCAAATGATTAGTTGAAAGTAATACAAATTAGTTAGACATGAAGACAAGAGTTTGTTTTTCTCCCATGATTATATTCTACCTCAAGCTCAAGAACAACGAATTTCCATCCAAAAATATCAAGGGTTTGTTATCAAATCTCATCATGACATGGTCAAGCAGTTACTAGAAGGATTTCCTTGCAAACCATGAGCTTTCAGGCATGATCAAGGGCATGTTCCAGTTGAAACATCTTAGAGGAATATTTGGGGAGAGATATTTGTATAAGTAAATAGGGTCTATGCTCTTTACAAGGTTGTTGTTGGTTTTCTTAGGTCCTAGGCTCTTTTCAACTTTCAAAAATCTCCTCTTTACAGAGGCTTTTTCATTTTTAGGATTCTTGTTGTGTGTTTTATCTCTCTCGCTAAGGTGGTTGCAGTGTTAAAACCATTAGAAAGCTCTAAGAGTATGTATATGTCTCCCCTATTTTAGATCAAATCCACCATGCATTTCCCCATGTTAACATTTTGAACACTGATGTATGTAATATCTATTTTCAAGTTAATGGAAAATACATGTGATTTCTATTGTATCTTATCAGTGAAACGTAATAATATATTTTTCATGATTTTTTGATTTGGTATTTATTTTTATACTTGTTAATGATAGTCATTCTAGGTGTGGAGTTAAGTTGTAAATTCCTTTTTGCATTATGAATTGGGAATGTGTTGTTGATAACCTTTTAAGGACATCCTAGGTTTATGGATTTGATAGGATAAAGTGATTGAATTTATACCTACAGTGTATGCTTTGGGGTTTCAATGATCATTTGAATACTCACAATGCATTAGCACCAATGAATGCAAAGCATTCCTGATAATTTACTTACCTTGTTTAATAGTCTTTTGCATCTTTCAATGAATGATAACATTTATGATGAAGGAATTACTACTATTTAAAATCCACCACACTAATATTTTAGATCTACCTAACTTGTCCTACCTTCTCTACCCTACGAATAATACACCCTATTGAATATTGTAAGTGTTATTTACTTGTAGATGCATCAATATTACAAATTTAAAATGTGTTTGTATTTTACCCTTTGAAGTTCAACATTGTAATCTTCCATTTAGTCCTAAGTTGTAAAAAGTCTCTTTAGAAATGAAGGTTACAATCACATTTACATCTATCTTTAATTTCTTGTGTCTAGTTTAAATAATTTGCTTAGTATGTGTGACAATTCTTCTCGAGTGGAATTTGCAAACTTGGTTATGCTCTGGTCAGATTTATGTTTTTCTATGCCAATAATCCCCATAGAGATTGAACTGTAGTATCCATCCATGTAAGCAAGCTACCCCTTAGGTTCTCTCACCTTGGTTCAGGTAGAGCTAGAAGTAACAGGGAACTAACCATACCCTCTGTTAGTGTCTTTCATTTATTATCTGCATTTAGTCCATATTGATGCTAAACCCTTCCTCAACTATAAAGACACAACTTTGGATTTATCATCCTCATTTTACATACTACTCAAGTATGAAAAGATGAGTTCAAAATGTGTAAAACTAGGAACCAACACTCCATTGGTGTCGCTATCGAGGAGGATCCTTGGAACTTATGTTGCCAAAAGTTCTTATAAAGAGCTATTAACTTGTTATGTTTTAAAGTGATTTCACCATTTTGAACATGAATATTATTTTTTTAGTGTCTTTATTGTTATATCTCATCAATAATTTCACTGAATTATAGTTTCAGTATGTATCACTGATTATTTGTAAATTGTTCTATTCTAAAAATTTTCTTCTAGTGGTGACTCCAACATTGTATCTGGTTTTAATGAAAATAAGTGCTCATTTGAATATCTTCAACTTTAAGTGTTCTCTTATTTGCAAATTTGTTAGGATTTAGATAATCCTTTAAATTTAACTCATCAAATTAGCTTGTCTCACCCTTAAGTGTTCATCATAAAAGAAGGAGACAAGTTTGGAGACCAATTGAAGGAAAAAGTTATGTTGTAAAGGAGTGTTTGGACTATCAAAATTTTGGTACACCTAAACTCTTATTTGTTGAAATTCCTTTAATTGAAGATTATCATAGTTCTCTTGATCACTCAGATCCTCAATAATTGTTATATCTCATCAATAATTTCACCAAAGTATAGTTTCAGTATGTATCACTAATTATTTGTAAATTGTTATATTCTAAAAAAATTCTTCTAGTGGTGACTCCAACATTGTATCTGGTTTTAATGAAAATCAGTGCTCATTTGAATATCTTCAACTTTAAGTGTTCTCTTATTTACAAAGCTATCAAGATTGAGATAATCCTTTAAATTTAACTCATCAAAATGTGGGAAGTAGTTATGTAATTGTTTTTCATGAAAATGTTTTTGACATGAACATATCCTTATTTTAGACACCCACTTGCAAAGAATCATATGGTTGGTGGAAAGATATTTGGTTCCCGATTTATTTTAGTGGGGAGATTATGTTTTTTATTTGGTGGAGATTTACATGCATATTAATCTTTATTAAAACAAACTACATGTGGATAGAATCTTGGCACCATAAAAAGTGTGCATGCAATTCAATGTGAGTTTCTTGACTTGTCATGTGGTATTGAAACATTGGCATGTTTATTAAATCTAAGTTCTTAAGTCACTTGGCACCAAACAACCACATGGGCAGCGCATGGTGACCCTATTTTGGCTTCTGTTTATCACAAAAAAATATATGATGCTAAACATCATGACATTCTTGGTATTGAAAAAATAATAATTATTCTCAAAAAATGTATGAAGGTAGAGGAAATACCAAAAATCCAATGCCATGTTGAACCAAATCCCCAATTTGAGAAAATAGTTAGTGCCCAGCCAATGTACAAAGGTAGGGAAAAACTAAAAAAGATTACACAACATAGATCCATTAGATAATGCACAATCAATGCCATGGAAACATTGACATATAAAAATTGTAGGTGTTTCTACAGAGGTAACAATGTTTTTACAAACAAGGACTTTGTAGAAGAGATATATCTAGGTTACAGAGGCAACAAGAACCTCAAGTAAATTAAAGAGGTTTATTTTTATTTGTTTCACAAATAAATTATCTGGTATAGAATAATTATATTATATTTAGAAAGGTTTTATAATTATTCTTGAAGATTTTTTAATAGATCAGAACACTCATAGAGTGGACCTGGGGACGTAATCTTTTGGTGAACCCCATAAACAAATATTTTATGTCATTTATTTTTAATTTCTTCTCTATGATTTGAAATTATTTCAATTTCCTTAATTAAATTAAAAAATATTTATAAATTAATTTTTGGATTTAATTAAGGTATATTGGAAATTAATATTCAGTTTCAAGGGAATTGGAAATTAATATCTAGTTTTCATCCAATCTAAGCCGACTGTAAAAGGTTTTATAAGCTTGGATTTTTGGATCAGTTTTAATTTTTTTTGTAAAATAATTAAGAGATTATTTTATAGAGATAAAATATTTTAAATGAACAAAAAATTTATATGAGTTTACCAAATCACTCATATTTAGAATTGTTTAGATTTACATTCTGATTAAAAAGTCAATTTTTTAAAAATAAAATTTGGAAATTGACATATTTTTAAAAACCCATTTCTTATTTTATGTAAATGGGAAAATAATAATTCCATAACCAATTATATTATAATTATGAAATTGAAAGTTTCAATATCCATTTGAAAAACTGTGTGATTTATATATAGGGGCAAATCTAGTTTTTAGATTAGTTTGGTATTAGAGCAGTTAGAATGTAGGGATTAGATTTTGATTGTATGAAAATATGAATATAATTTTAGTGTTAGTTGAATTATTTGTAGACTTATTGCTTACTCCATTTGTAGTATTGGAAGTACAGATTATTTACAAGAACATGAAACTATGGTCAAGTTGTCCAAAAAAGAGAAACTTGATGAGCTCGAAACATTTAATATGTAGATTTAGGAAGAGAAATATTTTTTGAGAGCAAAGTTTTACTTCTTGCAAGAGGAGATTAAAAGGTTGAAAAAATAGTTACAAGCCAAGGATGAGCTCTTGTTGATTTTTCAAAATGATCATGGCATAAAAGATAAAAATAAGTACATTATGCATACAGGACTTTCCTCTCCCATAAGTACACAAATAGATTCATTAAGCACTATAAGTGAATGTGAGTCACTAGTTACTTTTCCTTTCCATCATGAATCTGATAAAAAAGATTTTTGTAAGTTTGAATAACATACTACAGGTGTAGGTTCAAAATTACTTGTTAAAATGAGATTTAATGGAAAAGGCCTTAGAAAATATGGCCAAGGCATTACTAACCCCATTAAGATATAGGATAATCCTCATCGTGCATGTTTGGGATATAAATTTGGCATTCAAAATGAAACAACTGAATGATACGAGAAAGCAAAAGCAAGAGGTGCTATAGAGAAGTGTAAACCATCTCAGATGGAAGGTAAAACACACTCTTTTCATCACACTTATAATAATGTTGATGATAATTCTATTAGACAACATAAATATTCCAATGTTCCTTTTGACTATAGTATACAAAATTTGTGGTATGTTTATCCATGCAATTTTTTTGGATCATCTAACCACTGTATAGCCAAATGTTTGAAACATAAATCTTTGTTAGGAAAGATTTTGAAAGACAACTCTCTTAGATAGTGTTATGAGAATGGCAGTAAGAGTATGTTTTTTGAAAGAGTAGACAAACATTTTTGTACTCATTGTAACAGAAAATGACACGAGGTTAATGGGTGTTGGAAGATTCATCCAAAAAACCATTGGAGAGTTGTGAAAAAGGAAAGAATTTTTAAACCAATAGTTTCAAATATAACCCATGCAAAAACTCAGGTAAAATATAAGGATAATCTAGTTAAGTGGATTGGAAAGCAATTCCTTAGTTTCATATTTGCATAGTTGTGATAGTTTATTAGCATGCAAATGTTAAAAACAATTTTTAGTATTCCATGAAAATTAAAAAGGAAAACAATAATATATATAGCTCAACATGGTAAAGACATTATATAAAAATATTACATATAATATTGAAACCTATGGAATAATATGCCCCCAGTATTGGCATGACCACTATGTAGATGAAAGTTAAACATCTATATCTCCATGCATAACATGTACATCGTACATTGCATTCATATACCATGAAATACACATGTCTATAAAATGAAAATGCCACCTACCAAATATGTGATTATTAACATATGTAAATAGTGTAATATTTTAATCATGCCATGGTCAAGTATTTATTTTTATTTTTTTAATATTTTGAATGTTTTTGTATTTTCTTGAATTGTTTGATTTTGTTTTTGTATTTTTGAAATATTCAAAAATAGTTATCATAAATAGGTTAGTAGGTCATTCTAATCAATTTTGAAGTTGGCATATCTTGACTTATCCTTGATGTTGTGTAATTGCATTACATTTTCTTCAACTTCCTCTAACCCTTCATACTTTGATAATACATGTAACTTAAAAATTAACTTCCTTCACCTTGAAATCTTAGTTGTGATTATGAGGGAAAGAAACCAACTAAAAATTAAAAAGTGTAATGAAATGAGATGGCCCCAATCACCCCCATTAGTGATGATCATTTCCTAAATATCTAATACTTTAAGGAGGTAAATCAATCCACACATAGTTCTCCCACATAGTTTAATTATGAAATTTTGTTCCTTCACTATATGAATGTAGATAATGGTTTAGATTTGATCCTATACAAAGTTTTACGCTTAGATTATGATTTATCCTAGTAAATTATTTTTAATTTGGGAATAATATGGTATATGTTTTAATTATAAAATAGTGTATATATGTGTACTTAATAACTTCCACATCCCCTATAAGGAGAAACCTTGATTTTTATATACATATGAGTCTCATTGGTTAATTTATTAGGCCACTGCCACACTAGGAATATGGTTTGAACCAAAGTAAATATTTGAATTTAAAAATTAGTCATTGTTTCAGAAAGGGTTAGTAATGAAAATCACAAGTCAATATCTATTGTCACTACTATCCCATTCTAACATTACTAACTCATGCATGACATAACTAAACTAAAGGTATAGAGATGTCTATATAGGATAATAAGTAGGTTTGGAATATAAAATGAGGTTATTGTGTGTGTGTAACTGATCCGAAGGATTTTCACTCTTCATATTGTAGGAGATAATTAATTAATATCTTATTTAATGGTATTTTTTATTTTACCATGGGATATATATTTAATTAATTAATACCCTATTTAATGGTTTTTTTTAAAATTTTACCATGGGATATATTTAATTAATTAAATATCCTATTTTATTAAACCATTAAATAATTTTACCTAAGTCCCCAATTTTTAATTATCTCCCACATGCATGGTTTTTTTTTAAAAATGGGATATTATTTTTAAAAATAATAAAACACTTTATTTTTTAAAATAATAAAAAAACCATTATCCCACACATCCGTTAAGTGGAGTTTACACTTTGGTAGGACGTGGGAGAGTTAAGTGGAGTTCATTGGTGGATATTGTTTTGTTTTAATTCTTTATTCCCTTTCCCCCCCAAATGTGCTACCCTCTTTAAAAGGGACATATTTGTTTTTTCATTTACATGTATGGCCTTTGAAAATGTTTTTAAACATGAATCCACTTTATTTCTCCCCACGTAGAATTTTCTTTAGTGGAAGTGTGGAAAGTAGTTTTGGAATTGCTTTGCATGAAGATGTTTTTGACATGTACATATCCTTATTTTGGATACCCACTTGCAAAGAATTATATGGTTGGCAGAAAGATATTTGGTTATTGATTTATTTTAGTGGGGAGATTATGTATTTTTATTTGGTGGAGATTTACATTCATATTAATCTTTATTAAAATAAACTACACGTGGATATAATCTTGGCACCATCCAAAGTGTGCATGCAATTCACTATGAGTTTCTTGACTTGTCACGTGGTATTGAAACATTGACATGTTTTATTAAATCCATGTTTTTAAGTCACTTGGCACCAAACAACCACATGGGAAATGCATGATGAGCTTATTTTGGCTTGTGTTTATCAAAAAAAAAAATGGTGCTAAACATCATGCCATTCTTGGTATTGAAAAAACAATAATTATTCTCAACCAATGTGTGAAGGTAGAGGAAATACCAAAAATCTAATTCCATGCTATTGAACCAAATCTCCAATTCAGGAAAATGGTTAGTGCCCAACTAATGTATGAAGGCAAGGAAAAACTAGAAAAGATTACACAACATAGATCCATTAGTTGATGCACAACCAATGCCATGGAAGCATTGAGATATAAAAATTGTAGGTATTTTTACAAAGGTAATAATGTTTTTACATAGAGGAATTTTGTAGAAGAGATATATCTAGATTACAGAGGCAACAAGAACCTCGAGAAAATTAAAGAGGTATATTTTTATTTTTTACATGGATAAATTATCTAGTATGGAATAATTCTATTATACTCAGAGAGGTTTTGTAATTATTCTCAAAGAATTTTTAATAAAATAAATCTTTTGTGTCATTTATTTTTAATTTCTTCTATCTTATCTAAAATTATTTCAATTTTATTAATTAAAATTATAAAATGTTTATAAATTAATTTTTGAATTTAATTAAGGGAAATTGGAAATTAATATTCAGTTTAAAAAAAATTAAAAATTAATATCCAATTTTCATCCAATCTAAGTAGACTATAAAAGTTTTTATAAGTTTGATTTTTTGGATCAGTTTTAATTATTTTTGTAAACTAATTACGAGATTATTTTATAGAGATAAAATATTTATGGAATATTTTAAATGAACAACAAAATTATATGAGTTTACCATATCACTCATATTTAGAATTGTTTAGATTTACATCCTGATTAAAAAGTCAATTTCTTTTAAATAATTTTTAGAAATTGACATATTTTTTAAAAATCCATTTCCTATTTTATTTAAATGAGAAAATGAGAATTACACAACCAATTCTATTTTAATTATGGAATTGAGAGTTTTAGTATTCATTTAAAAAATTGTGTGATTTATCTATAGGGATAAATCTAGTTTTTGAACCAATTTGGTATCAGAGCAGTTAGAATTTAGGGATTAACCTCTAATTATATAAAAATTTGAATATAGTTTTAGTGTTGGTTGGATTATTTTTAGACTTTTTACTTACTCCAATTTCAATATTGGAAGTATAGATTATTTGTAGGAACTAGAAACCATGAGAAAGTTGTCCAAACAAGATAAACTTAATGAGATCAAAGCATTTTAATATGCAGATTCAGGAAGAGAACTCTTTCCTAAGAGTAAAGTTTTACTTCTTGGAAGAGGATATTAAAAGGTTAAAAAAAGAGTTACAAGCCAAGGATGATATCTTGTTGAGTTTTCAAAATGAAAATGTCACGAAGGAGAAAAAAAGTCCATTATGCATACATGGCTTTCTTCTCCCACAAGTGCACAAATAGATTTATTAAGCACTGTAAGTGAATGTGAGTCACCAGTTACTTTTTCTTTCCATCATGAATCTGATAATTTTTTTTTTGTAAGTTTGAATAACATACTAGATATATAGGTTTAAAATTACTTGTTAAAATGGGATTTAATGAAAAAGGCCTTGGAAAAAATGGCCAAGGCATTACTAACCTCATTAAGATAGAGGATAAGCCTCATCATGCAGGTTTGGGGTACAAATCTCGTATTCAAAATGAAATAGGTGAATGATCTAAGAAATAAGAAGCAAGAGGTGCTATAGAGAAGTCTAAACCATATCAGATGGAAGGTAAAAGACATTATTTTCATCACATTTACAATAATATTGATTCTAATTCTATCAGACAATGTGAATATTCCAATATTCCTTTTGACTACAGTATACAAAATTTATGGTATGTTTATCCATGTAGTTTTTGTGGATTGTTTAACCAATGTATAGCTAAATGTTGGAAAGAATAATTTGTTAGGAAAGATTTTGAAAGACCATTATCCTAGATAGTGTTATGAGAATGACAGTAAGATTATGTTTTCTAAAAGAGTGGACAAATATTTTTATACTCATTGTAATGGGAAAGGACATGAGGTTAATAGCTATTGGCAGCTTCATCCCAAAAACCATTGGAGAGTTATGAAAAAGGAAAGCATCTTTAAACCAATAATTTCAAATACAACCCATGTAGAAACTTAGGTAAAATCTAAGGATAATCTGGTTAAGCAATGTGGACAACAATTCCTTAGTTTCATGTTTGCATGTCTATGATAGTTTATTAGCATGCAAATGTTAAAAGCAGTTTTTGGTATTCCATGGAAATTAAAAAGAATATAGTTTGGTTTTGAACAATTTGAGAGCTATCAGATGTGAGAAATATGAGTGACAGGTTTATCATACTTGGATTATTTTTTCATCTTTGTGGTTTTGCTGAGCTTTATTTACTCTCCTAAACAAGTTTTTGAGTTATTAATGCATTGGTAAAGGAATTAACTCATATTTAAACTTGAATACATTTCCAAATAATTTAAGTTTAGAATATGGTTTATTAGAGTGACCTATAGAGAAAAATCAAGGGATAGGTTTATCATACTTGGATTATTTTCTCACGTTTGGGTTTTTGGAAAAACTTCATTTTTAAACCTTGATAATAGTATGGGGCATGATCAGTATGCCTATTTGGAGAAAATTTCATTTCAACATATAGTTAAAATTAGCATGTATATTTATTACACTAAAAAACTCAGTTACACTTGGTGATTGTTTTACAGTGATTGGTAGATTCACCATTTTGAAGATGTGACATTTGAGCAGGTAGTTTACTTCTATCTACAATTTGGTATTGGGTAGATATTTTTTCACTAGAATTTTAGGGATTTAGTTTGATTTTTGAAGCATTACAATGATATTTTATAGTGATATTTTGCAAAGTGAACCATTTGTAGATTCAGTGGGTGACTCGACCTTTTGGGGACCAAAAGGGTCTTATTGGGGAGGTTTGATCCAGAGGATTTTCACTCTTCATATGGTTCAAGATAATTAATGAATATCTTATTTAATGGTATTTTTTATTTTACCATGGGATATATATTTAATTAATTAATATCCTATTTAATGGTTTTTTTAATTTTACTTTGAGATATATTTAATTAACTAAATATCCTATTTTATTAAACCATTAAATAATTTTATCTAAGTCCCTAATTTTTAATTATCCCCCACATGGATGGTTGTAAAAAAAGGGATATTATTTTTAAAAATAATAAAACACTTTATTCTTAATAATAATAAAAAAACCATTATCCCACACATCCATTAAGTGAAGTTTACACTTTGGTGGGACGTGGGAGATTTAAGTAGCATTCATTGGTGGTTAATGTTTTATTTTAATTCTTTATTCCCTTTCCCCCCAATGTGATACCCACTTTAAAATGGATGGATTTGTTTTTAATTTACATGCATGGTATTTGAAAATCTTTTTAAAACCTTACTCCACTTTGTTTCTCCCCACGTAGAATGTTCTTTGGTGGAAGCTTGGAAAGTAGTTATGGAATTCTTTTGCATGAATATGTTTTTGACATGCACATATTCTTATTTTGGACACCGACTTGCAAAGAATCATATGGTTGGTGGAAATATATTTGGTTCTTGATTTTTTTTAGTGGGAAGATTATGTCTTTTTATTTAGTGGGATTTACATGCATATTAATCTTTATTAGAATAAACTATATGTGGATAGAATCTTCACACCATACAAAGTGTTCATGAAATTCACCGTGAGCTTTTTGACTTATCATGTGGTATTGAAATGTTGGCATGTTTTATTAAATCCAAGTTTTTAAGTCACTTGGTACCAAACAACCACATGGGCAGTATGTGACAAGCCTATTTTGGCTTATGTTTATAAAAAAACAAACTTGGTGCTAAAAATCATACCATTATTGGTATTGAAAAACAATAATTAATCTTAGCTAATGTGTGAAGGTAGAGGAAATACCAAAAATCCAATGCCATATTGTTGAACCAAATCCCCAATTCAAAAAAATGGTTAGTGCCTAGCCAATGTATGAAGGCAGGGGGAGATCAAGAAATATTTCCTAGTGTAGATCCGTCGATGCAAAACTAATGCCATGGAGGGCATTGAAATATAAAATCTGTAGGTGTTTTTACAGAGGTAGCAATGTTTATGCATAGAAGAATTTTGCAGAAGAGATATATCTAGATTATAGAGGTAGTAAGAACCCAAGGTAAATTAAAGAGGTTTATTTTTATTTTTTACACATATAGACTATCTAGTATGGAAGAGTTCTATTATAATTAGAGAGATTTTGTATTTATTTTCAAATATTTTTTTAATAGATTAGAACACTCATAGAGTGGACCCAGGGACGTAGCCATTTAGTTAACCCCATAAACAAATCTTTTGTGTCATTTATTTTTAATTTCTTCTCTATGATCTAAAATTATTTCAAATTCCTTAATTAAATTATATAATGTTTATAAAGTAATTTTTATATTTAATTAAGAGAAATTGAAAATTAAAATTTAGTTTAAAGGGAAATTGGAAATTAATAAATAATTTTCATCCAATTTTAAGCAGGCTGTAAAAGTTTTTCTAAGCTTGAATTTTTGGATCAGTTTTAATTATTTTAGTAAAATAATTAAGATATTATTTTACAAAGATACAATATTTATGGAATGTTCTTAAATGAACAATAAAGTTATATGAGTTTACCAAATCACTCATATTCAGAATTGTTCAGATTTATATTTTGATTAAAAAGTCAATTTATTTTAAATAAATTTTGTAAATTGACATATTTTTAAAAATCGATTCCTATTTCATTTAATTAGGAAAATGAGAATTCTACAACCAATTCTATTTTAATTACGAAATTGAGAGTTTCATTATCCATTTGAAAAACTATGTGATTTATCTATAGGGGTAAATCTAGGTTTCAAATCAGTAACAATAAAATGCAAGGATCAAACTCATACAGTAACATGTAGGTAGGAGAGAATGGTTAGATATGAATATATTTGTATGTGAAAGTCACAAGTGGTAAATGCATGCCAATCTTGTCATTTTCAATTATTTAATACCTAATATTATTATCCGTAGTATTGATTAATTAGGTCATATATCTTAAATACATCAGGGTGATCATGGATCAAGGTTGGATATATGAAATATCAAGTCAAAAATAGACACATAGTTATTCATAAATCTTTAGACCCAATTTTATGGATTGTGAAAGCATTAAATCTCTAATATTAAATATATTTTTATGAAATGTTAAGATGTGTCAATCTTGAGGTTAATATCATAGGTTTGCCATATAGTTTCATCCATTGAAGGGTCCCACACTAATTAATAACTCTACCAAATTATTTTTAATACTCATATTTATTGGTGATAGATAGACTCAATATAATTTCACTAGTCCATCTAATTTAGAAATATGTTTTTTAATGAAAAATGGTATTCAAACTAAATTGTATGATAAAGATATTGTGATTTTTTTATCACCTTATACAAGAAAGGAAAAAAATGTTATGATGTCTAATAGGTTTGAAATTTAAGAGTGGTCATTTTTATGAACACAGTCGACATTAAAATCCATTGCCACCTATAAATTATCATTATAAGTTACACATGAAGGGGCCTTGGGGGTATAATGAGGGAGTGTGAAATGACACTCAAAGCATTGTTGATTGATCTAAAACTAGGGCTAGAGAGTGTCATAAAATCCACCACCACCATCCACTCTCTCCTCTCTTAATATCTCTAAACAATGTTGATGAATTTGAGTAAGTACAAGAAGATGGGAGAAAAAATGGACATTTTCCCACCTAGATGTGATTTTTAATAAAATGTGTATGTGATTTTTAATAATGTATGTATAATATTTCTATTTTTAGGATTTTTAGGTTTTTTAATTAACATACCTAAAGCACATAAACTATATATATATATAGACACACACACACACACACACAGTGTGTGTGTGTATGTGTGTAAAAGACAATTCATTTTTAATTCTATGTGAACCATAATTTTATCCTTAAACCTTACACTTGTAGTTCAAACAATAGACATTTTTCATTGAAAAATTCTCTCCAAATATATTAAAATATAACTAAGTGGGATAGTCAACAATGTTACATACGAAATGAGTAATTAGACTTAATTGGTGCCAATTTAAAAATAAACATTATATTTTTTTGAATTTACATTTTTTATTATTAAAAATATTAATTTTATGAATTTCATAGCCGATCAAAACCCTCCACATGCATAATAATTTTTTTAAAGTGGAGATGAAGAATAAAACCCAGAAACCCCTCCTAACCCTCCTAAAATTTAACAAGACCTAGGTATTCAAGAGGTTTTGACATTACATATAGTATAATAAAAAATAAAGATTCATAAGTTTATTATGACAATGATGGATCGCCATTTGACCAAACACCACCATATTTATTTATAAAATACATTAGAGTCATTACTAGGTGAAGTTAACTTGATAACAAGCCAAATTAACAAATGGGAAACTTAAAGAGAGATGTAAGTTCTATTATGCTAGAATCTTGTCATCGACTAGTGTAAAAGACAAAAAATTGAAAGACAATTTTTTTACATCATTTATTGATTTAAGAACCAATGTGTTTATTTAATTTTAATGCAAACGGTTCCTTATCCATTAGTGCCAACATGATTTCATAAGAAACAATTTTTGGTTCTAATGGTGGATGGTCTTTGATCACTTACCTTGTAACAAAAATGAGGTTCCTTTTTATTTTTTGAGGAAACTCTATTGAAAGTTTATCGTAAATGAAAATCCTAATTATTTTGATTACTCATAGTTTCTTAGCTAAAAAATACTTTGTGTAAGATAGAATGGGTGCACATTGTATGCCTAATTAGCTTGTACGAGTCCCTATCCATAAGCCACTTATTGATGCTCTTGATTAGCATACAAGATAGCTTTCCCATACTAATGGTGGTGAGGGTGGACATGGGTATGCCCTAGATTTCACCTATTAAATAATCATAATTAGGTTCACTTGAATTAATTTGGACTAAATCACATCAATAATTATACTAATTGATTAATTAACTCAATCTATGGTGAAACTATGGATAATTTATCCCCAAATTACATCATATAGTCACAATGTTACATCTTGATTCCTCACTAGGTAAATTTGCTAGACTATTTCTAGATATTTATAGTGGACACATATGATATTGATTTATATTTCTGACTAATCTTGAGATTTATGTTATTATGGAATAATAAAATGTTGCTTATTTAGATGATGATACATGATTGCTTACTATGAGTTGGTTAATGTATGTGGGTACATTTTAA
>JARHVA010005665.1:1065000-1138196 GCA_037957365.1 Torreya grandis
GTTTATGGACACACACATGTATATGTATATGTATACATATACATACACATACACATACACATACAAATACACACACACACACACACACCTGTGTGTGTGTGTGTGTGTGTGTGTGTGTGTGTGTGTGCGCACACACACATAGAGACATATTTATCAAGTTTTTAGATATTATATACATTCCTTGAAATCTTGCTTGGATGGATTCAACTTGAATTGGATTTAGCATGTAAAATTATTAAAATTTGTAATACTCTAAGTCATATTAGGGTTCCATAACTTGGTGATTCTTTTGAAAATGTGAATATAATATAGAGCTAGTCCTAAAACAATGGAGAGGGATATATATATATATATATATATATATATATATATATATATATAGGCAGTCTAATGACATTAGTAACTATTCTTTTAACTCAAATGTATGACTTTAATGATTGTTGAAACCATTTTAGGTCATTGATCAGAATTATAATGACTATTAAACTTTTTGAACCATATTTATATTTTGGTAAGTATATTTGAATACAATTAAAATGAGGGTTTTCATATAGAAAATATATCTATAAGTGGACATAGGTATTCATATGATTATATAACTTATATGGGTAAATTGAATCATATGCCTATGTCTATAGATATTAAATTATTATGTCATTGAATCTTGTTCATTCAAAGTATAACTTAGTTATGGATTAACTAACTCTCTAGAAACACTATGATTGACTAATAGTTTATATATTTTTCAATGATGAAAACTTGTGTGCAGTGCATAGTGAGAGTTTATTACAATGTACAAGTGTTTATGTTTATAATAAGGGTATCATGAAGTAATCCCATTTGTTATATGTATTCTGCATTGAATACTTGAGTGAAAAACCTTTTATGAGATTGCTAATATGTATAAATGTTTGGTTATATCTAGCATATAATGTTGCATCATGATGCGTGCTTAAGTGTTATGTTGATATCATGTAGTTTTTAACTTAGGGTATACCTGGGTGGTATAATCCAATACTTAAATATTACTATTATGTATGTGGGTCATATGAATTCTTGGAAATATAAGTTTGGTTATGTACATTTATGTAGT
The DNA here is from genome assembly GCA_037957365.1 of Torreya grandis. Lineage (NCBI taxonomy): Eukaryota > Viridiplantae > Streptophyta > Pinopsida > Cupressales > Taxaceae > Torreya > Torreya grandis. The sequence continues at coordinate 1,066,094 of JARHVA010005665.1, forward strand.
TAGGAACTATGATAGTATGAGATATCATATAATACTACCATGTAATGTATGTTGTACCTAGAAGGTATATAATGTAACCATTATGTTAGTCTCAAATTTATGTTTGACTAACCAATTGTATGTATTTTGGTTAATACTATGTTTTGTGATGTTTAGTAGGACTATGTGAATACATGCATACAACTTAGAGAGTTTAGTGAATGCCATGTTAGTATATTATTGTGATCCATGAGAACTGTGACTTGTTTCACTATACCTAGTCACTTGAATAACAGTTTATGTTTCCATATACTTAAGACTATTATATGTGAGTGATTGTGAAAAACTAGTGGTTATGTATTAGAATACTAGACTATGGTAGTAGGGGTTATCATAGGGTGTAGTATGCTTAGAAACAAATTGTGGTAGTTAATATCTATAGTCATGTATATTTTATCAGGTGGTATAGACGTAGTCATTATTTTTAATATGGGATAGAAATTAATGTAACATTCATTTAAGTATTTGATGCAATAAATGTATGCTTTGATTACTCATATGTTTATCATGTTATATGATGTATTTTCTAGTATGATGTAAATTAAATGAATTTTGTGGTTAAATTATATTTGATTAATATATATTTGCTAATATGGAGTAAGGAGTGAGATGAATTTCACTAGCTTACGAGTATCATAATGATAGATGAAGGCAATCTGATCAAGTGGTGTGTATGAATTTGATTAATCTAGATCATTATCATTTATTATTTATAAAACTTTGGGTCAAAGTATGTTTAATGAGACATTATCATTTCATGAGTATGGTTTACATGTTTGTGATATATCTTAAAATGGAAGAGTTTTTTATGATACACAATATGTTTAGTTTAGAAATCATAGAGCACACAGGTACTTGCTTATCTCTTTGGATTCCTAAACTGTTATTATCTACTCATCTATGAAGGGAGGGCCATTTATTGATGGGATTAGTGCAGGGTATTATTGGTCCATGAATGGTGTGAAAAATCACTCAGATGATGCTCTCCCTCCCCAAAGTAGTACTACTTATTGAGATGACATTTGAGATTGTCACAGATACTTGAAGTTTGGGAACTAAGCTTCAGGGAAGCCAAGTATCTTATTTGTATATTGTGTTATATTGTAATTATAATTGAATATTATCATGAAGACTTGTAATTACTTATAGCAGTCATTGTAGACTTATTACAGTTGTAATAGAGTTAATATGATTACTTTATATATTTTCATTTTGATGTGTACTCTAATGATATTAGAGATCAATGTTATGTGATGTATTATTATTATAGCTATTATCACACATTGTGTATTTATTTTGGTCTCTATACATTCTTGTGGTGAAACCTATATTAGGTATACATGTTTAATTAAAAAAATTCACGTATTTATACATCTAACCCAATGGGGTTGTTACACGTAATTACATTCAAAGGGCTCAAAATGGCACTAATTTCCTTTGTGATTGAATGGATTAAATCTTTAGTTCATTTTTTTAATGAAATAAGGGTTGATTGAGCCCCAAATAAGATCTTCTAAAGTCAAAATTAGATTCATGAGGCTAAATTTGGCCAAATTGTATCATTGATTACACCAATTGACTAGTTTCCTTAATCTATGATGAAATTAGGGCTAATTGAACTCCAAATCAAATCCCATATTCATAATTAGGTTCAAGGGGTTGAAATTGGCCCTATATGATTAAACAAATCAATTTTTTAGTTAATGTTTGTGATGAAATTGGAGCTTATTAAGCCCCAAATAATATCCTATACAATCACAATTAGGTTCAGGGTGCTCAATTAGGTGCAACTCATGTCATTAATTACCTTAATTAATTATTTGTCTTAATTTGTGATGTAATTAGGGATAATTCAGTCAAAAATCACATCTTATAGTCAAAATTATGTTCAAAAGGGATCAAATTGGCCCCAATTACCTCTGTGATTTAACCAATTACTTTTTTTGTTTATTTAGTGATGAAATTGGGGTCAATTGGACCCCAAATAACATTATATATAAATAAAATTAGGTTCAAGGGAGTTAATTTGGATTAAATCACATCAATGATTAAACCAAATGATTAATTGGTTCATTTTATTATGAGATTGGGGTTAATTGAGCCCCAAATCACACCCTATATTTGTAATTAGGTTCAATGGGCTTAAATTGGCCCCAATTACCATCATCATTGAACCAATTAATTATTTGGTTTATTTTATGGTGAAACTAGGGTCGATTGATTCCAAAATCACGTCTTACTTAATTGTAATTAAGTCCATGGGTATTAATTTGGCCCAAATAACATCATTAATTACATAAATTAGCCCAATCCATGATGAGATTAGGGTTAATTAAACCTAGAATCACATCATATAGTCAGAATTAGGGTCAAATGGTTGAAATTGGATCCAATTACCTCTATGATTAAACCAATTAACCTTTATTCATTATGTGATGAAATTAGGAATGATTGAGCCCCAAATCACACCCTATATAGTAATAATTATGTTCACTAGGCTCAATATGGCCCAAATTGCATTATTATGTCATAATTAGGTTCAAGGGGCTCAAATTGGTTCCAATTACTTTTGTCATTGAAATAATTTATTCCTTATTTCATTTCATGATGAAATTGGGTTTGATTTAGTCCTAAATCAGACCTTATAAAGTCAGAATCACATTTTCAAGGCTCAATATGGACCAATTCACATCATTGATTGCACCAACTAACTAATTGGCTTAATTTGTGATGAAATTAGGCCTACTTTAGTATCAATCAAATACTATGGTTTTAATTAGGTTAAAGGGGATTAAATAGGCCCTAATTTCATGTGATTGAACTAAATGATTCTTTGATTCATTTTTATATTAAATTGAGACCAATTGATTCTCAAATCACATCTCATTATCATAACTAGGTTCACATGAATCATATTGGTCTAAAGCACATCCATGTTTGATCCCAAAATAAAATTGTATAAATAAATAATGCCTCATATGGTGTTAAAATGACATTAATTTCTCCTTCAAATATCAAATAACACATTTTTGGTCTATAATTGAATCTTATATGGATCTAAATAATGACATTCAATCACATAAAAATGAGGAATATTTCTCAGATATTACAATTTCAATTTTAAAACCTTAATTTTTTCAATGACACCCAATTGAAGTTTAATGTCATGTATGTCATCTTCCCATGAAATCAACCATATTTTTAATCATGCAGTTAATTATAAGATTTATAAATTAAATTAGAAGTTATCAAAGACTATATAAATAAAAATGATAAAAAAGTCCATCATTTGTTATTCATGAAAAATATACCTCTTTAAAAATTTAGGAAAAATTAGAAATTCCATGCCCATATGCACACAAATTCAACACCAAACCATAGTGTGTACACACTCTTATGTGTATTCACTTTGTTGTGTAAAATTTAGAACAGATTCCTCTAGGTTTTAAAATGGTTTCGATTTCCAAGCCTAAGCCCTAGACCTATACACACATAAATGGTTTTTTTTCTATTGAAAATGTAAAGAATCAACTTATGCCAAGATAAACACTATGAATTTCATTGAGATAATTTCTTAAAAAAAATCTATGACATGGAGTTGAATATCCTTTTTATATATTTAGACACATATAAAATGATGACCTACAAAGCTTGCTAACTTCTCAAAAATATTAGAGATGCACATTTGAAAATTATTGATGAGAAGAACTAATGTTACATTAGATCAAGCAACCAAGGAAGAATTTAAAATACTATTCATCTATTTGTGACAAATGATCATGTACTTAACCATAACAAAAAGAAATTTTGTTAAGAAATGCCCAATTACATGTAACATTGCATCCAAAAAAATGAGTAAATATTAAGAAGGATTGGATGTTTCTATGTGGACGTAGCCCATATTGGGTAAACTAAATTAAGTCTCTATCTCTTTTGTGTTGTGTTTTCTGCATTTTGCTTCTTTCTTTAATTCATTAATATTGCTCTGTGTTCCATACTCATAACACCCATCATTACCTTTTTGCAATTATGCCAAGAAATAAAAACAAATTTTGATCATTAAATAGGGCACCACTTGGTAATATGAATATTCTTATCTAATCTATATAAACTATCACAAACTAGGTCATTTGGTTAGATTTCACCCCATGAGTAAGAATGAACAAATGGTATGGATGGAAAAATAGATGATTAGTAGAGATCAGGGGGAAGATAATACTATAAAATAAATAACAGATAAGAAGATGATTGAAGAGTGATTAGATTAATATAAAAAGGTTTTGATAGAAATAATTAATAATCAAAGCAAACAAAAAGAAGAGTAGATGGAGGAACAAATGAAAGACATTCAAAATTTTGTAGATGAAGATGATGAAACCAATGGCTAGAATTCAATTTATCCCATCTAATTTTAATAGATTAGATGAAACGAGTCTCACATCTTTTCAAAAATAGGTTTCACATATAAGATACATATTATTTGAAATAATGAGTTTCATATTCAAGAAAAATACTACAACATAGAATCATGTCTTCATCAATCATATTTTCAAAAATCATTATTTTGGATAAGGTATTTAGACATACATGAGAAAAAAAATGACCAAAAAATATTTTTTTAACTTCTCAAAAATATTAGAGATGCACATTTTAAAATTATTGATGAGAAGAATTAATGTTACATTAGATAAAGCAACCAAGGAATAATTTAAAATACTATTAATCTATTTATGACAAATGATCATGTACATACCCATAATAAAAAGAAATTACCTTAATAAATGCCCAATATCATGTAACCTTGCAACCAAAAAAATGAGCATCGATCCATCAGAAGGCCATATCCATAAAAAATATTTTTATGTTACAAATATATCATATATTTATATTCACATGTTTTATGAATACCGTGTTTCTCTTTATTTGCCATTCAATTGTTACATTTAATAAAATTAAAATGAATTTAAAAAAATGGTATAGTTGCAATGATATATTTCAATCGAAATAGATCCCATTATATAAAATAATATCTTAAAAATAAAATTGAATTGTATTTTCATGAACATTAAATATTTACTTTTTCTTTAAGATGTAACAAGTGTTACTAGTTTAGATATTTTAAATACATATTTGTTAAATTTTGAGAGATATCAATTTTGAAGTACCTATATTAAATTTGGGTTTGTGTATTATATAATCACAACTTGAAGTTGATATCTCTTAGTATTTAACATACATGTATTTAATATATTTGAACTAGTTAGAAGATCAAGGTATATGAGAGAGATAGAGCAACAATCATGATTAATTGATTCCCTATTTATGAATTTTTTATATGTATAAATGTTTAAAATTTGTAGGTATGTATTTTATTGTGCCCTTCTAATAATTCAATCACATTTATATATATGAATAATAGGAAAAAGAAGAGATGATGTTTCAATATTATTTGAATGGTATCAATTGGTGTATCTATCACTAACATCAACAAAATCAATATAGTATATAGACATGATTTGATAAAATATTATTATATGTATATTATAAATTACCATTTTATAATTAGGTTGGTTGATCAAATGAGTTAATGGATAAGTACATAAAATTAAAAGTAATAAAAATTTATAAAAAATAAGTTGTTACTTACATATTCTAGTATCTAGACAATCGAAGAATAGCTTTAATTTTGGAGAAGATAATCTTACTATATGCAACCCTATGAAAAATTACTTCCAAATTTCAACTTCTTTGTAAAGTTCAAATTTTTAGCATGATAACACTATTTTTGCACTTTAAATGTAACTTATAAGTACTAAAAATAAGAAAAGTATATTTGTAAAAGAAATCAAATCAAAAATCAAAAATCAAAACAAATTGCATTAAATCTTATTAATATTACATATCTAGAATTTAATTTTTATTTTACTTAATTTTAAAAATAGTTCTATTTCATTAATAAAAAATATGTTTCTATTTGATTAATTTAAAATATTTATACTTCAATAATTTTTATTTGATGAGTTAAAATCTAGGTTTTGAAGGGACCTAGAACCACCAGAGTGAAATACAAAAGGATTAATAGGCCATAAATAGGGTTGAGCAGCCAAATAGCAAAGAGCTAGAAAATAGTGAAGTAAAAGTCCCAAGACCAAAGTGGAGCTAGAGAAAAATATGGTTTTAGATACCTAAAACCAGGGGTTTTAATGTCCCATAACTAGTAGTACAAAGAAGTTGATAAAAAGTAAATCTCAAAGGGAAAATTACCTTTTTCATGATTTCTCAGAGGGCTCACTAGGAGGTCCACCAGAGGGGAAGGTCTTTTGTCATCAAGATATTTTGCACAAATTTCATATAATAGGGTTATAGATAGAGAGTTTATCTTTCCTGTAAGGTTCATAGCTGGGGAAAATCCATCAAGAGATAAATAAAAAAACATTTTTAACCTTGGCACAAGGGGGCCTATGTCCCCAAAACAAGTAATGAATTGATAAAGGACTTCCATGGTGGTCTAAGTTATAAGAGAGGAGTTCAATCAAAATCTTGAATCATCAAGAAGAAGAAAGTGCAACCATGCTAGGTCCCCAAAAAACTCCAACTTAGCAAAGGTCCTAGGGTGGCATGAAATAGAAGAGAATAAACATAATATTAAAAGCCACCAATATAGATAAACATATCATGCAAAAAAGGTCATTCCCATCAACCAAGTTTTGAGAACTAAAGGTAGTTTTTTTAGATAAATGTTTCTAAAATATAATATCATTACCATCATCCAAATTTTGAATATGTGACAACACTTAACCTCAAAAAGGTGGATAAAGTTTGGATTTGAAATCTTAAAAGTAGAGCCCATCAAAAAGGTCAAATCAGTCCAACCACCACCTGATCAACTACTAAATATGCCAATAGTCCAAAAGTGATAGATTTGAAAATTCATAGCCCACGTGTTCACATCACTCTTTCACTAGGTATTTTAATTAGAAGGAGATGGAATCAAACCTAGGGCCAAACTATGACCAAAAAACTAGTGAAAAAATTAAAAAATTGAGCCAAGAAAATTTAGATTCTCCAACCTCCCAAATTGATATTGACTACTTCATTTTAAATATTAACCAAGTTACATAGAGGAACAAAATAATATAAATTAATATTATGATGATGACTTATCTTCATGATCAAGAAACCCTAGATGCAGCCACGATCGTGCACCAAGCTGCCAAAGACAAATTTAGGAGAATCGTATAGTAGACCCCAAAATTTTTGCTCAGATACTAAAAATGGTGGAAGCCAATAACCATTAAAGATACCAATGGTTCAAATTTAATGATTTGGAGAATTCAAACCCCACAGGTCCACATCCTCCTTCTGTCAAGCCTTCCAGCTGGGAGTAGATAGGATTGATCTCAGGACCAAACCATACACATAAAAGCAGTGAAAGAATTCAATAATTTGAGTTGAGGAAAGGGTTTTTCTCCAAACCCCAAAATCAAGGATAATGAAAACATTTTCCATCTAATTGAGGTAACATGAAGGAGAAGAAATAGACCAATTAAGATTAGGATGATTAGACATCTTCATTATTAGGATAGCTGAGTTTAGGCAACTATTATCATGTAGCAAAAATACAAAGATAAATTTATAAGAAGTATGTAATAAAACCCAAAGATTCTACCTAGCTCCTAAAGAATGTTGGTAGAAGATAACCTTAGCCAGGAAAATAAAGAGTGAATTTACACAGTCATCCAAGGCCATGTAGATGAAGTCATCCACGTAATGACTCATTTTCCATTTCACCTTATAGAGATGGTGGGCCACAAGGAGTAGAACAATCAAAGACATATTAAAAATAGAAATAAATAGCTGATCCCATCCTACCATAGCCAAAATTTATCTTACCCCAACTTCCAAAAGATTTGAGCTATTTGATCCAACCCCAAGATGACTAAAAAAATTCAAACTCACCTTCAAACTTTCTAAACCTAGAAAGACCCTAACACCAAAAAATAATACCCCATGAAATAAAGGGATAATAGGTTTTGAAACTTATCTTCTAGCTCTGTCTCATCACTATTTTTGAACAAGGCCTTTAACTCAAGTCTCTACCATAGGCTTGATTAGAGAGTAAAAAATCAAGGTTGAGTAGTTGGCTTCAGAACATAGATCTTGGGGAGAGAAAGGCAAAGGAAACTCCATCCCTAACTCCTTCACCACCCATAAATTACACCAAGGGGCTACCTTTGCCTGTAAATTATTATTCTCAGGTATAACCAAAGAAACATTCTTTTTGAGGTACACCCACAATTTAGGGTGTTCTCTAGGCTCCATCTTAGAACCTGACAAATCCCTAATCTTTTCTACCAGGTCTTCCATAGATTATTTAAGAAAAACCTTATTCTCCTCTTCCTTTGTCAGTTGAAAATCAATCTCTCCCTCAAAATCATCTTCTTCACCACATCCCCACTCTTGCTCCCCCTCCTCGAGCAAGACCTCTTCCTTCAACTAATCCACCTCTTCCAACAAATCCTCCAACAAATCCTCCATCAAGTCCACCTTCTCCTCTAGGTCCTCCAATAAAATTTATATTCAATAATAAATAATATTTAATTTTTTAATTTATTTAAAAATTATAAAATTATTTAAAATTAAATTGAGGAGCTAATTTTTATTTAAATGTTTAATATAATAATTATTTTTTTAATATAGACATTTACTCTATGTTTTCACTTATTAATCATGATAGTTCTATTTAAAAGACACTAAGAGATGTCATTATCAAATCACCTATATTATATTGAAACTGTGACATAAGGTGAATAAGTGCCTTGATAATGATATCTTTCGACATCTTTTACATGAATTTATTTAAAATATATATACTAGTTTATATTTTCACCTATTACCCATGATAATCATATTTAAAATTTTGTTGTATTTCAATTCTATTATACTAAAAACATATATACACCTTGAAAATTCTAGAATTGGTTCCAATCATTAACTTTTTAAAGTTATGCCAAACAATAGAAAAAAAATTTGATCATTAACTGGGGTACCACTTGGCAATATGAAGATTCTTTTCTAATCTATAAAACTATCACAAACTAGGGCATCTGATCAGACTTTGGCCCTATGAGGAAGAATGAACAAATGGTATGGAAGGAAATGCAAATGATTAGTAGAGATTAGGGGTAAGAGAACACTTTAGAATAAATAATAGATAAAAATAGGTTCAAAGAGTGATTAGATCAATATAAAAATATTTTGATAGAAATAAGTGAGAATCAAAGCAAATAATAAGAATAGAAAATGGAGGAACTAATGGAAGCCATTCAAAATTTGGTAGATGAAGATGATGAAACTAATGGCTAGAAATCAATCTATCCCATCTAATTTTGATAAATTAGATGAAACAAGGCTCACACTTTTTCAAAAATAGATTTCACATATAATATACATATTAATTAAAAAAGAGAGTTTCATATGAGAAAAACACTACAACATAGAATCATGTCTTCTTCAATTATATTTGCAATAACTGTTACCTTAGTTAATGCATTTTGAGATCTATGAGAAAATGATGAACAACAAACATTTCACTAACTTATCTAAAATATTAGAGACGCACATTTGAAAATTGATGGTTGAAAATTATTGATGAGAAGAACTAATGTTTCATTAGATCAAGCAACCAAGGAAGAGTTTAAAATACTATTCATCTATTTGTGATAAGTTCATGTAACTAACCATAATAGAAGGAAATTACATTAAAAAATGCCTAATTACATGTAACATTGCAACCAAAAAAATAAGTATTGATCCATCATAAGTTCACAACCATTAAAATTATTTTTACGTTACAAATATATCATATATCTATATTCACATGTTTTATGAATATTGTGTTTCTTTTTATTTCCTATTTAATTTTTACATTTAATAAAATGAAAATGGAAATAAAAAAAATTTATATTTGAAATGATATATTTCAATCTAAATAAATCCCATTATATAAACTAATATCTCAAAAACAAAGCTGAAATGTATTTTCATGAACATTGAATATTTACTTTTACTTTAAGCCGCAACAAGTGCTACTAGCTTAGATATTTTAAATACATATTTGTTAAACATTGAGAGATATCGATTTTGAAGTGCCTATATTAAATGTTGGTTTTGTGTACTATAAAATCACCTTAAAGTTGACATCTCTTAGTATTTGATATACATGTATTTAATAAAGTTGTACTAGTTAGAGGATCAAGGTACATGAGGAAGATAGAGCAACAATCATAATTAATAGATGCCCTATCTATGAATTTTTTATATGCATAAATGTTTCAGTTTTGTAGGTATGTATGTTATTGTGCCCTTCTAATAGTTCAATCACATTGATATATATGAATAATAGGGGGAAAATTGATGATGTTTCAAGATTGTTTGAATGTTATTTTTTTATCTGTCACTAACAACAAAATCTATATAGTATATAGACATGATTAGATAAAATATTGTTATATGTGTATTATAAATTACCATTTTATAATTAAGTTAGTTGATTAAATGAGTGAATGGACAAGGACATAAAATTAAAAGTAATAAAAAATGTATAAAAAATAAACTGTTACTGACATATTCTAGTAGTTAGACAATTAAAGAATAGCTTTATTCTTTACTTTTGGAGAAGACAATCCTACTATGTGTGTCTATGTGAAAAATTACTTTCAAGTTTTAACTTATTTCTAAAGTTTAAATTTTTAGAATGATAATACTATTTTTGTGATTAAAGAGTAACTTATAAATACTAAAAATAAGAAATGTGTATTTGTAAAAAAGTAAAATCAAAAATCAAAAATCAAAACAAATTGTAATAAATCTTATTAATATTACATATCTAGAATTTCATTGTTATTTTACTTATATGTTGAAATGGTTATATTTCATTAATAAATAAAATGTTTCTATTTTATTAGTTTAAAATATTTCTATTTCATTAATAAATAATATTTGGTTTGTTAATTTATCTAATAATTATAAAATTGTATATAATTAAATTGAGAAATTAATTTTTATTTGATTGAAGAGCATATCTATATATTAAAAAAATGTGATTATTGTACAATGCTAATCATACAAAAAAATAGGTGGTGAAGTCACACCCCAAGAGCAAAGTCACATTGAGGGAGAGAAGTTAATTTTTATTTAAACATTTAATATAATAATTAATTTTTTAATATTGACATTTAATTTATATTTTTACTTATTAATCATGATAGTTATATTTAAAAGATACTGAGAGATGTCATTCTCAAATCACCTATATTTTATTGAACCTATGACACAAGGTGAATAGGCACCTTGAGAATGATATCTCTCGATGTCTTTTACATGAATTTATTTAAAATATATATACTATTTTATATTTTCACCTATCAACCATGATAGTCATATTTAAAAATTCATTGTATTTGACTTTTATTATACCAAAAATGTATATACACCTTGAAAATTTCAACATTGGTTCCTATCATTAATTTTTTGTCATTATGCCTAGAAATATAAGCAAAATTTGATCGGTAACTAGGGTACCACTTAGTAATATGTAGATTTTTATCTAATCTATAAAAACTATCACAAACTAGGGCATTTGGTTAGATTTTGCCCCATGAGGAATAATGTATAAATGATACAGAAGGTAAAGTAGATGATTAGTAGAGATCAAGGGGAAGAGAACACTATAGAATACATAACAAATGTGAAGAGGATCAAAGAGTGAACAAATCAATATCAAAAGGTTTTAATATAATTAAGTGAGAATCAAAGCAAATAACAAGAAGAGTAATGGTGTGTTGTTCCCAAAATTTGTTACTCATTTTTGGGACAACACATGAACTATTTTTGGTCCTACAGGATAAAAATTATCCCTTCCCTTCTCAAAAGTTGTTCTAGGCATTCAAATTCTCTATTTTTAAGCTTTTTCAGCTAACAAACTTTGCAGGAAGAAATCTATGGACTCTGCAGGCTTAAATCTATGGACTCTGCATGAAGGAATCTACACACTCATTTCTACGAACTCTGTAGGTAGGAATCTTTAGACTCATTTCTACAGACTCTACAAGTTCGTATCTACAAACTCTATAGGTTCATTTCTATGGACTCTGCAGGAAAGAAACAAGCTCTCAACACTTGGGCAATTTCAAGGTTGGTTCAATGCCAAGGTTCAACCAAAAGGTTCATCAGCAAAATTCAAACAAAGGATTGAACCATTGAACCTTTAACTAAAATGGTTCAAAGGTTCAAAGGTTGAATAGGTTCAAGAGTTCAATGGTTCAAAGGTTCGAAGGTTCACAAGTTCAATGGTTCAAAGGTTCAAAGGTTAAATCGGTCAGTTCAAAGGAGTGCCCCAAAGCCGACAGGCTAAAGTACCCTTGCGGAGGGTAGGTGATGAGAAAAATGGACCTTTCTCAAAGCCCTAAGGATAAACCAATTAATTGATTGAACCTTAAACCAAAATGGTTCAACGGTTCAATGGTTCAAAGGTTCACAGGTTAAATGGTTCAAAGGAAGCTTCAGACAAAGAGCAAGAAATCCATTGAACCATTGAACCTTGAACCAAAATGGTTCAATGGTTCAAAGGTTCAATGTGGATGGTTCAAAGGAGTGCCCCAAATCTGAAAGAATAAGTGCCCTTGTGGAGGGTAGTGAACTAAGGGCAGGTACCCTTGTGAAGGGCAGAGAACATTGGTTCAAATATCAAAGGAAACGCTAGACAAAGAGATGGTTCAATCAAAGACCAAGAAAGCGATTGAACCAAGAAAGTGATTGAACTAAGAAAGTGATTGAACTAGGGAAGCGATTGAACTAGGGAAGTGATTGAACCATTGATGTCCCTGTGGATGTCAAATTTAAGATAATGAAATATCTGTCAATTTTCAAATACGGTGCAGACCCTGTGAACAAATTCAGCGACCAACCAAAGAGATAGCCAGAAGGCCACCCAAAAGATTCTGAAGGGTAGGTACCCTTGTGAGGGGCACTTAACACTTGAAAAAGGACCATTTGAAAAGCCTGAACGGACACCTTCCCTTCGGGGTGTTCCAAAGGCTTGATAAAGATGTAGAAATAAGCTTCTCTTAGTGTTCCATGGAGGGTGCCAAGTGGCAACTGCGGAAGGTTTTAATGTGTTTTTCTAAATGTAGTGGAAGTCACCACGTGTCCCTTGTAAAACTCAGTGGAAAGCACCAAGTGTCAACGTCTGCTATTTCTTCCTTTTGTTTTTGAGTAAGGACTGTGGTAGGCCCCAAGTGAGTTGCTAAGGTGAGTGGAGCGCACCAGGTGTCATCATCCGTGTGAATCCAAATGAGTCCCGCATGTTTCCACAGCATTTTTAAAGCTACAACGGAACCTGCCAAGTGTCAACATTTGTAGTTTCTTCCTTTTGTTTTGTTATTGAGTAAGGATTGTGGTGGGCCCCAGGTGAGTTGATAAAGTATGCAGAGCATACCAAGTGTCATCATCTGTGTGAATCTAAATGAATCCCAAATGCTTCTATATCATTTCTAAAGCTGCAATGGAAGCCACCACATGTCATCTTCCATAGGACTCTCAAATGGTATCTAAAGCTTCTATAAGTTGAGCGGATGCTGCCAAGTGTCTTCACCTGTTTCACAGTGGGAAATTCCATGTGTCACTTGTTAAGATCAAATTTAGTGACCGGCCAAAGAGATAGCTTGAGAGCTCAGATCACATAGAAAAGGACAAAATACAGTCAAGAAAGGGGGAACAATGGAGAAAGATCAGAAATATTTGTGCATGGGATATGTTTGTAGAAGGTGAAGCAGTCCACCAGGTGGACATCAGAGAGCGTGAACATTCAATGGTGCGGCCTATTTTTCTGCATTGAGTAAAGTGAATGAATAGATGCACACAGATCAGGAAGAACATCAGGTGGCCCATATTTAAGACTGATGCCTGATTCTAGCATAACCCATGGACAAAATTTAAAATGCATTAAAGGCATTGAATGCATCGTAAGCCATTTTTGTGAAACAAAGCACCCAAATCTTTCTTGGAGCACTATATATTAGACTCTCCCTTATTATTTTAAAGAAAGGGAGATCTCTTTATTATCAAAAAACAAAAAACTCTGCCCCAATTGAAAGACAATAATGATACTTTGAGTTCAGATTGTTGATCATATTTCGTTATTTGAATAAGAAAACAAGTGACTTTTCAGACTTTGTGCTGGAATAGCTTGGTTGTTGGGGAAAATTTTCTTATGTCTATTTCCTTAATACATTTTTTGTCCATTTAATTAAATAAGCGGAATTAGTGAAAGTAATCAGGAAGGTGTCCTGAAGCCAGCTATGGAGAGACTTTGTGCTGCCACAATTGTCTTTAGTTTGTCTATTTTCTATTTCTATGTATAGGATCTTGGGATGACTTTGTGCTACATTTCATCTTGTTGTGTTATTGCACCCTGTTACATTTACTTGTCACTACCTGAAAGGTTCCTGTTATCTGCTGAACAACACTTTTGAAAGAAGAGGAGTGCCTTCTGTCATTTCATCAGGATTTATCCTTTGATTGGTGAACATCATCTCTGAAAAAAGAGAGATAGATGGTGTTATCCTACCCCTGAGTGTTATTTTCAGCTTATTTATAGTAGATTAGCATATATATATATATATATATATATATATATATATATATATATATATATATATATATATATATATATATGTATAGCCCCTTCATACTTATAAGGAACTTCCCCTTGATGAGAGGAGAGATTTGTCCCCTTTTAATGTGGTAAACCTACACATTTGGCTGACCAATCTTCCTTGCTATGGTTGATCAGACCTATTTTGCTCATCATTACGCTGGTGACAAAATATTCACCCAACATGGTGGAAAAAATGGAATCCATTCAAAAATTTGTATATGAAGATGATGAAACCAATGGCTAGAAGTCAATCTTAAAAAAACTGGAGGAAGGAGATGTGGATTACAAAAGCAAGAATATTTTATTCTCTAAATATTTATCTGCACTAAATACAAAAGTGTTAAAGTATTTAAGTCCTTCACTAAGGTAAAAAATGAAAAAAGGAAAAAAGAGGGAGAGTTATAGTCAATCACAATGGATCTTTTTGTGAATTTCACTGTCTTAGGAAAAGTTACAGCTAATATTTCTTTTAAAAAAAAACTAGGAGGAAGAAGATAGAGCTAAAGTGGACCTTGAATTGAAAGAATGAAGGAATAGTCCTAAAAAGGCTACAACATTGGAGGAAGGGAAAAACTTGAAAGATTTTGAGGATGGAGATATTGGAGACATGGTCGACCAGGATCACGATCATCACAAGGAGAATGAAATTTCTTTGAGGAAATGATAGAGAAAGAGGGAGAGGCTATTGATATTAAGGATGGAGATATTGGAGACAAAAAAATATAATGATCAACAATAGAGAAAGTATGAACCTCTAACTCTAAAGATATAAACCAAAACTCAAGTTTTCATAAATGAGATAGATGTAAGGAATCTAAGGATTCTTTCTTTTTGGAAGGGATCTAAGTATCATAAATATTTTAGAAAGGGATTAGAGGGCTCGAAGACAGAGCCTTTCCAAGAAGATAAAAAAGACAAAGATGATTAGAATTTAGTGATAAACAGAAAAACCAAATCCAAGAGAATAGTTTAGCCAAGTACTAGAGTAAGGAGGAGCAAAAATTTGAGATCTAGATCTAGATTGTCACATAAGGATTACTATTGAACATTTGTTTAGTAGGAGCTAAGGCTCTACTTGTTGTAGGTTTGTTGTTGATCAACAACAATCTATCTTTTGTTATTGTATTAAATGAGGTTTAACTCTTGTTTGATCAGGCTTGTTGATGATTTTTTGGGTATTAACTTGTATAAGAGAAGAGACCCTCTTAAAACCCTCCTTTTACTTTTATTTATAAAAAAATAAAAAATTGAAATGTTTAATATAATAATAATTTTTTTAATATACATATAAGTTATTTATTCACTTATTAATCATAATATTTATATTTAAAAGATATTAAGAGATGTCATTCTTGGAATGCCTATATTATATGGAATTTGTGATATAAAATGAATAGACACTTCAAAATATGTATCTTTCAATATCTTTTACATAAATTTATCTTTATATACTAATTTATATTTTCCTCTGCGAACTGCAATGAATATATATATAATCACCATATTTGACGTCTATTATACTAAAAACGTAAAAACACCTCAAAAATTCCATCCTTGGTTTCCATCACAATAAATGTTTTGTAGCTATGCCAAGCACTAGAAATAAAATTTGCATATTAACCGGGGTACTAACTAAGAAGCCACATACAATAGTGAACAACAGTGTACCAACTTCAATTTAAGGCTTCTAGAAATACCGTGTGCTTGTTTTTAGCTTAAAAGCAAGCACACGGTATTTTTAAAAGTTATGAATCTATGGATTGAATGGATCAAATATCTATTTATTTTACCATTGGTATTCACCCTATTTGTAGTAAGGGAGCTCAAGCTGCATTTGTCGTCAAAATTTCCATCTCGAGCTGGGTTATACTATTGCATTGCTCGCACAGGGCCAGGGGGATGGGACCTCCAAGCTGGCCAATGCTGGGATCGCTTCCCTCTATTTTCTTTCATCTGCATGAAATATATGAGTAGAGTAGCGAGATGGTCAAACAGTGTTGATAACTGATGCATGCTATCCTCACCGATGCATGCTTTCCTCACCGCATGCTATCCATATCTGTTGACTGCAGTCCTCATCTACGCATGGGACTCTTCTATTTCTAGTTTTTTTTTTTTTGAAATCTGTTGTTAAACATTATTTTAACTAGCAATATATTAGCGCAACCAATAATGCATGTTTAAAACTTTTTTAGACTGTTGTTTGAACAACCAGTTAAACCCCTCTAATTCAAGTGCTCCAAGCTATTTAATAAGTTGCATCCTTACTATTTTATGAATTGAAAAAACTGTAATAGATATATCAGAAATAATACAAAGTATTATTGCATATTTTTAGCTTGTCTCTGCTGTAAGTGTTTTGTTTTAATTTACTCTTATTTTGTTATGCTGTTATAATTGGTTTATCGGTGAGTTGGGCTTGGATAAAATCTACAGACAGTGCAGTGGAACCTTCGACTTCAGGCCTCCTTGGATGACCAACATGTTCACCATTGACCCCAAAAACATTGAATACATTGTCAAAACCAAATTTGCTAATGGGCAACCGAATCCTCAACATGGACGGCCAAAAATGGGTGAGGGTAAGAAAGATGATGAGCTCCATCATCCACTCTCAGACGTATAAAAATCACCTGATCCATAATATCAGGCATGACTTGGTGTCAAAACTGTTGCAAATGGATGAGGCGATCAGTGAAAAAGAGTTGCGAGACACGTGTATCAGCTTTGGGCTAGCGGGGAGAGACACCAGCTCGGTTGCACTCTCATGGTTTTTTTGGGTGCTTATCCAACACCCCCTCGTATAAGACAATATTTTGTTGGAAATCCAGGGAGCCTTGGAAAGGAGGCCTAGTGATGAGATTCATGATGAGTTGAGGGTGGAGGATATGAGGGAGATGTTGGTTTTTGCATGGAGCGTTGTCTGAATCGTTACGGCTTTATCCTTTGCTTCCAATGAACTTCAAATAGGGAAGTGTTGTAGGATTGTTGAAAAGTGATGTTGAAGTGTAGTTCACTCAGTTCTATTTTTAGACTATTAATGTAAATTTAGTTTGCATGAACAGTTTTTTTGTGGAGCTAAATTTAGACAGTTAGTTAATTTTTAGTTAATATATTTTTTAGAAAAAATAAAGCCTTAGAAAGGTTAGAGTTAGTTTTAGTTGCAATTACATGCAAATTATTATTTAGATAAATTTAAAATATTTTATTCAATAATTAGAAAAGCATGTTCACATGCAATTCTATTAATACATTGTAATCGATCTTTATTTTCAAGAAGAAGAAGAAGAAGGAGAATGATTCCAATTTTTTGAAGAAGAAGTATTTTTTATTTTTTCAACTCTTATCTCTTTTGTATTATGAATATTGCATATATTTGACTATGATTTAATTTTATTTAAAAATTCTACACAGATGAGAGGCGTTTAAACAAGGGGGCGTCGCTCATGTTCTCCATATGTGGCATGGAAAGGGCGGAGAGCGTTTGGGGAAATGACTGCAAGGAATTCAAGCCTGCGAGATGGTTGAAAGAGAGCGTGTTCATGGAGGAGAAGTATGCGTCAAAGTACCCGATGTTTAATGCAGGGCCGAGGGCATGTCTAGGGAAGGACTTCGCGTATTTGCAAATGAAATGGGTGGCTGCTGTTGTTATTTATCGATATCGTATGGAAGTGGTGAAAGATACGGTGATTGAGCCAAAGTTGGGAGGGAATATTTTCATTAAAAACGGGCTGTTTGTCACTCTGCATCCACGACACTCGCCATCCCTTTGATGGCCTGTTAGACCCTTCTTAGCTCGTTCGACGGAACTCCACCAACAAGCCAATTCTCTTATATTAATAGTACAGAATGTTATGTAATGGTTAGATAAGATGGCCGAATACATAATAGTATGTCACGCTGTTTGTTTTTGGGTATTATTTCTTTTATTTATTGAAAAATATTTCTAATAACGAAATATGAATGTGCAACGTATAGTTCTAATTGCTTAATTACAATCATTCATTATTTTTTTATATTTAAAAAAAGGTATAATCATTCATTATGTTTTTATATTTAAAAAAATGTTTCATACATTTGATTAGGTTTTTGGTTTTTGGGTAGGGGCACTTGCAACTATAACATTGACACAACTTGTTTTACACCTAGAGCTTCTAGATGCAGAATTTTATCTCTTTTCCACCGTGTTTCACTAGTCTAATATATTTTGTGTTTTAAGATTTTGGTTTCAGGTCATCTTATGAAGTGGATTTAGTCAATTGTTCTATATTTGATGTCTTTGTTTAGTGGTTTAGTTGCTTTGTAGCCTTTTAGTTTTTGGACTTTTTCTTCATCTTCATTTTTTTTTTATCTTAGAGATATTTTATGGCTTTTTTTTTCTATTTTGGTTAAATTTTTTTATATTATGTAGTAAGGGTCTCTTTTCTCTTGATCTACACAATCAAAAATATTTGGGTGAAAATAATGTATGTAATGTATAAACATATATAATGTGCGGAATGTTCTATAAATCATGTGTTATGTATTTTTAATTATAAAATTTATCATAAATTATGAGATATTATTAGTCCAAATATATTTCATATTTACCTTGAATCTTTACATACAAATTCTTTTGAAAAGTTGATTAACATAAGAAATAACAAAATCATGCCAATCTGAAGCATATGCTAAGGTGGTGGCAGTTTCTCCCCCTGATGTGTCTACTACTCTTGAGCCTGAGTTCTATTGGGCATACCCTGCCTGCATAAATGCCTGCAACCCATTTCATGTCTACTCCACCTTCTGCATGGTCTCTCTTCCCCTCTTTGCTCCATCTTCGTTGATCAATTTACTCTATTTTGTTCCTCCTTCCTTGATCGAGTTGCTACCTATGGAAGACTTCTCCCTGAGGACACTCCTTCACCTCTTGACTCCCCCACTTCCTTTCGATTAGGAGATGTCTTGATCTTTTTTTCTAAACTCTAGGCCCCTAAGTTGGTCATCCCAGACTCCTCCTTAGCAGAGTTGGAAGATGATATTGGCAACAAAGCTATTTTTATCAAATACATGGGTTCCCACCCCTATGCTGAGGAACTTTCCCAGTGGGCACATTCTTCTTAGAGGGGTTTCATTGTCCCTTCCTTCTCTTTGATCAGGCTCAGTTTCTTCCTGTTACCTTTTAGATCTCTTTGAATTGATATTTCATCTAGTCTTCAGGGCCATGGTTCTTATAGAAATCTAGATTTTCCTTGATCCCATGGTCTCATTTCTTTGACTTGACAGAAATGAAGATCTCTTCAGTGCCCTTCTAGATCAGATTATACCACCTATCATGTGGAAGGAGCTTCTCATGTAGTTGATCAACACAGTAGGTTATTTTATTAAAATGGATGGGAGTTCATTGAATGGCATATTTGTGAGAGTTTGTAATCTTGTGGACATTTCCAAGACCTTCTTCCATTCGGTGGTGTTGTCTTCTTCCATGGGTATGTGGACTTAATCCCTTAACAATGAATTCTATTTCGTTACTTTCATTGCAATATTTTAAGCCACAAGGTGGAAAGGTGTTCTTCAACTATTAATTTTCCTCCCTTCCCCCTCTTAACAAGTGTGGAGGAAGAAGAAAGAGGGATCCCCAAGCTAAGTTTCCAGGTAGTGCTCTTTTGAGCTTTCTTACTAGGTTCTACCTTCCCCCTCTCTGCCCCCACCACAGAGCCCTCCCTTGCTTTGTTTACTCCCCCTTCACAACTTGCCCTTCCTCTTTTGCTATCTCCCCCTCCCTACCCCATGTTTAATCTTGCTATGATCACTATATCCACCCCTTTATGGCTTGGTAAACCTAAATCTAATGTTGGCTATGTTAGTGCCCAAATTTGCACTAAGCAATTTGTGCCCTATTTTTGAGATGTGAGTCCCTGAAGTCATTTAAATTTTTTGCCCAATTTGCAAATGTATAGTCAAAACAAAGTTCCACTTCTGTAATCAAGTCATAGAAATCCTGCTCTTACAATTTCTTTGTGAAAACCTTATGAAATCCTAGTTTCATGCTAACATCTAATGTTTTCATGCCTTATAATGAGTTTTAGTTTGTAGTGTCCATGAAGATTCAAAGGGGCCAGTGGAAAATTTCAAGTAAAAGGCAAGTTTGTAACTTGCAAATTACAAAGGTTATTTGAAGCTTTGCCATCCACTAAAAAATAAAAACTCTAGTTGAAAGGAGCCACGTGGAAGTTCTCATGCCCACATGGCATTAAAAGGGGAAGCTTACTTGAAAAATTCCAAACCTACACCATAGGTCTTCAAAGTCTACATGGAAAAATCAAAGGAGGACATGTAAGCATTCTAAAATCCATGAGAAAGGCTAAAGGGACACACAAGTTTAAAAAAATGGAGTTTGTAAAGTCAAAAGTAAATTAGCAATTTTTAAATTGTACCTAAAGGTCCACGGGATTATGAAGCAGAGAAGCAAGTTCAAAAAATCAAGTTTGTAAACTTGAAAAGTGCATGAAAAGATCTGATAGAAATGTTGGCAGGAATAACAAGTCAAAAATACAAGTTTGCAAGTTATAAATTAAATTTTGAGTTCCCAAACCTATAAAAAGGAAGATGTTGACCACATGGAAGATAGGTGAAAATAGTAGCTAGGAAAACAACAAGTTAAAAGCAAGTTTAAACTTGCAAGTTGTAAAATGTAGCTGAGTCTCCCAATCCTATCAGTCAACATGGGAAAGAAAGTCAGCATGGGGCACACAAATTTGAAAAGGGTCAGTGGAAGTTTTAAGATTAAAAATAACTTATCAATTTACAAATTATACTTTGTATTCCACACCCTGAAGTCAACGATAAATCCACATTTGTTGACTACGTAGATGCATGAAGGATAGTTGGTAGATTTTTCAAGGATAAATGCAATTTTACATACTAATAACTTGCAATTTTTATGCTAAACTGTGAAACCTGATAGAGATGTCTAGTGAAACTCTAACAATAGAATGCAAGTTTTAAAGTTGTAAATTGTAAAATGCGGATGGGTCTCCCAAGCCCACCCACCAAATATAATGTGCACGATAAATTAGAAATCCTACCTAAATTAGAAAAGAAGGTATGTGTATTTAAAAGTTTCAACAACAACTTTATAAGGAAGAATATACCAGGTGGGGGTTTTTCCCATTTCCACATTGCATTAGAATGGCTTTGATGTAGGTTGGCATTGTTACCTTCATGGCAAGTGCAGTTGTATGAGAGAAAAAGGGAAAAGAAGAGAAATATTTCAAAAGAGACTGATGAGTTCTAAAAATTAGCTAGAGGATTATTTCATTATGCTTATGCACTTGATTTTATTAAATTTTGCAAAAGTTTGTTAGGTTCAAAAAAGTTCACCCTTGTAGGTATTAATGTTGTTGATGAAGTAGATCAACACTTAGGTTTACATATTGTAGGTTTTTACCATAACCATAAGTCTATGGAGCTTCTTTTGAAATAGGGAGCTAGGTCTTTTCTTTTAAATAGGAATTGAATGATGCCTCTAGAATAATCTTTATTGAATCCAAGCCTAGATGTGGAGTGGGACCTTTCTACTGATGCTTCAAAAATTATAAGAAGAATTGGGGAAAATGATTTAGAAGTATTGAAAATGCTTGGAATAAAGTGTAATAACAAAGAAGATATTGTTGCTTTTAGCATTCAAACTTGAAAAAAGTTTAACTTTAGTTCCATTAGTTGTCCTATTACATGCTAGAAGGTCCATCATAATCAGTGTCATGCAAAGTTTAGAATTTGATAGAGAGGTTACAGGTCCCAACTATTTCTATGCTAGATTCTCTTTTCACATCCAAGAAAGGAAAGATGAGAAACTAAGGAGAATGTATGAGGGTTTGTACGATTGCCGGGACGGGTAAGGTATCCGCTGGGTGATGAAATCCCAGTCGGGCCTTGTCTCAGGTAAGTTTTGATGTTTAGTTTGGTGCAAGTGGTTTGGTTGTGTAACATCAAGTGGACTACGATTAATTCATGATGCGATTTGTTAATTACTAGATGTGGACTAAGAAATGCAAGCAAGCAGAAATGATATGCAATGTGTTTTAAGCCCAAGTCAAAATGTGAGTTTGAATGAAAACAAGTTGAGAAAGGGTTGAAGGATATGATTTTTGACTAGTTTGAAATGCAAGAAAAGAAAGAAAGGTTCTTTTTAATCCTGCTTATGATGTCGTTTAGAAGAGAAGAAAGAGGTGAAAAGGGAGAAACCTAATGCACCTATATGAAGAAAAAGAAAAGGAACCCAAGGAAGACCCTAAGGTCCCACTAGGCGTGGCAGAATGTTTCTATGCTAGATTCGCTTTTCACATCCAAGAAAGGAAAGATGAGAAACTAAGGAGAATGGATGAGGGTTTGTACGTACCCAGGTTGTAGACGTGTGCACCAGAATTCAGACGATAGCAGGAACTCCTCTTTGGTTGTGGAGGATGACACCTGAAAGGGAAAAACACAAAAACACAAAGAATGTTAGATGACAAAAGGGTGGACTGCCAAGCAAGAGCTTGGTCCTAGAAGCACAAAGGTTTCTTGGAGGATGACAGTCCACTATTAAAAATAGAATGCTGATCAGAAACAGAAAGTGATAAATGATGAAAAAAAAAGAAGGAACTTAAGGCAAATGCATACCTGTTTAGCAGTAATATGCTTTGTACAATCGCCGACGTCGGTGGTATTGCCAGCGTTTTTCAGGTAAGGTCACCGACGTCAGTTAGGCTACCGACGTCGGTAGGGGAAATGGACGAGGTCAGCTGGGGCAGTAGTCTTAGACAGGGTCTTATCGGGTTACAGGGTGGTTTTTGGTCTATAGAATGGACTGTGGTCTCATCTGAGGGTCAGGGAGGTCTATTTAGAGGTCTGAGAGATTACCTGGAGGTCTGAGGGACTTGTTTTGGGTCTGAGGGACTGGGAATGTTGTTCGAGAAAGTGACTGGTTGGGAACTGAAAGCACAAAGGGGAATGAATGAGAGGCAGGGGTCTGAGAAGGCCTTTCAGCCTCTTAAGGGAAGGACAGGGAAGGTCTTGGCAGCGGTTAGCTAAACATATAGATTAAACAAGAAATGAAATGGAAAATAACACTGTGCTTACCTCTTACTTGCTGATTGAAGAATGGAAAAACCTGTTGTCGGAGCTGTTAAAGGACTTGAAAATGGAGCTATTACTTGGAGCTATTCTTGCAAGATGCCTGTAGCTGCTGGTGTTGATGTACGAGGAGGAGGAGGAGAAAATATGAATGCAAAAGCATCAAGAGAGTTCTATTTGCTGGGGTAGAGAATGGTTGTAGAAAATGGTCTTGAAGGCTACCAACGTCGGTAGAACCGCCAACGTCAGTCACATAATGACCAATGTCGATGGCCGAAGAATGGGGATAGAGGCTAAAATTAGCCTCTGTCTGTTCTTGCACGCTGCCGAGTCAAGGGGCCATGGGACAATGGTCAAGGGAGGCATAAATGGATGCGGGAGGGAGGATAAAGGGGAGATTTGGGCAATAAAGGCTAGGAGAGAGGTGGGGGGATCCAAGGAGGGGATCCAAGGTGGCATGGGTGAGATGGAAGAGGGCCAAATATTTAATTATTTTAATTTGATAAATGGAGGGGGCTAGGACAAGGGTTAGGACATGGGCCAAGGGGGGGCCAAGGGTGAAAGATGACCTAGGGGGTAGACACAATTTCAGTGTCTACATTTGCCCCTTTTTGTCTTATTGGTTGTTCTTGACAAACTGTAAGACAAAAATAGGAGTTGGTTGCCCCAGGTATGGGATGAGGTGTTCCCCCCTCAAAGCGAGAGTCAAGGGAAGGGAACCTGAGATTGAGTGTCAATTTGACAGAGAGATGGATAGAGAGAGGGTGAGTGTGAACGCTGCAATAGTCGTGATTGCACGTATATCACTTCACGGGATGGTCAGGTCAAATTATCGCAGGTCAAGGTCGAGGAGTGCCAAAATTGAAATAACTGGGCCCCAACATTTAGTCGTAGCTGATCGGGTTATTCAATCTAAGTTGAAGCTCCAATGGTTGTCGTATTCTAGGTATCCCAAGCTTAGGAAGTGCTCCTGGAAACACGAAAATACCACAAGTAGTGGGGATCAACTGGCTTACGATCCTATACTTGTGAAGGTCATAAATAGTCTGCGCACAATTTGGCTAACCATTCACGAGGTAGCATACGTGCAAAAATAACCAAGGCAACATTTGTCTTGGAAGTGGTTAGAGTCAGAGGAGATGGTCATGATCTCCAAGGTCTGGTGGTCGAGGGACGGAGGCAAAAGTGATGTCAAGGGTGCCCCAGGAGGCCAAGATGACTTCTACTGGAGAGCTGACTGATTGGGGGCATGATTTTGGGGCAATGTGATGAAAAAAGGAGGTTTGAAGTCCACCGACGTCGGTGATAAAATTGACATCGGTGACCAAAAGGGACCGACGTCGGCAGAAATAGGCCGATGTCAGCGGCCTAGGGCATGCCTATGCCGACATCGGTGGCTTGCCAAATCCAACAAAACTAGATTGGCGGCCCACCAAAAGTCATTTGCTACTTGTTGACTGAGAGACAAAAGAGCTCTAGAGTTGATTGAGTGAAAGTGACCCAGAGGTGACCGAGTGAGCGGGGTGAGGTGGCAGATAGGCATTGGTGGAGAGAGGGAGCAAGTTAGAGAGTGATTGGAGGCTGTAGAGGCATTTGTGGGCCAGGTGAAGTGTGAGGGCAGCGAGACATAATGGAGATGGCAGAGGGGAGTAGAGGACCCATGGTAGGTCCACCACCAGTGGCACCTATTGTGCCACCACGCTGACGATGTCGAGACGAGGTAGGAAGGTCACTAAGCCCTATTTGGTTGATTTGATTTTTGAATTTTTAGTTGCTTTAGGCAGAAATTGAGGGTGGAGGGTAGCTAGGAAGGTGGGTAGGGGGTCTAGGATAGATTAGGGATGATTGAGGAGTGATTTGGGGGGGGGGGTTGGGGAGTCCATAGGGGGAAGCCCTAAATTTAGGGCTCACCTCGTTCGGCCCTAGGGCCGAACCAGTCACCGACGTCGACAGGTTCACCGATGTCGACCGACCAGTGACTGGCATTGGTCACTCACTTGACGATGTCAGTCACTAAGTGACTAACATCAGTTATGTGAGTGTCGTCACTGGCACGCTAATTGATGTCAGTGGCTGCCTGGTCAAAAAGGGTGGTGAAAAATGGTTAAGTTGAAAGGTCGAAGCTATGCCAAGGGCTTCTCAGGTGTCGAGTTAGGCATAGATGGTCAGAATGGTTGGTCAAATAAGAAGAGTAAGAACAGTTTTAACATAAGATTGACTATTGATGGATGCAGGTGAGGCAGACTCTGATGCTGTAGGATCGCCTCCCAACCTTGCTAATGCAGATGTGCAGAGGCGTGACGATCAAGGAGTGGGCACAAATGAGCGCAGGGGGCTAGGTGGGCTGAGATGCTACTATAGAGTGGAAAGGGATGTGAGCCTCATGGTGGCATTGATCGAGCAGTGGGACCATGCCACCAACACCTTCCACCTGCCCACGGGTGAGATGATGATCACGATCGAGGATGTGTACCAGATTTTGTGGCTATCGGTACACAAAGCTGACATCTATGTGTGATCGAGAGAGACACGATATACACATGGTTACACTATTTGGGGAGCACATCGCAGAGATGAGCTACCATTCAACCAGTTTTGCTTATGAGCCACTATACGCGACATATGAGGGCGCACATCGACTGGCTGTCCTGATGATGATTAGCATCACAATCTATGCATTTTCGGATGCAGAGGGAGGCAAGTTTTTGGTCGCCATGACTGGGGTTTTGATGGACATGCTGGAGCAGTAGACAGTGTTCACCTGGGTGCCCATCTTTTTGGCCCAAGTATATAGAGAGCTATGGGGCATCAGTCAACGGTGACGGTACAGTCTGTGTGTAGGCCACCTTCTACACTATTGGGCCTATGAGCACATCACGGTGACACATCCCCTCGACCTCCTAGTGGTGATTCAAGCTGGCTTCAGGGTCAAATTTAGGGGATGGTGCGAGGTGATGGCGTAGACATGGGTGGACAAAGTGGTCAGAGATATTGATCACTACAGAGCGGTACTGGAGGCCCTGATTCCAGTAGATATCATCTAGAGACCATACTTGGTATATCCAACATTCAAAGACCAGGGCAAGAAGATGGTCAGGACTCAGAGCATGCGATGGGTCAGAGGCAAGTGAGCTGGTGAGCTCGAGAGGATCCCAGCAGAGAGAGTGCGGTGCCAGTACGGGCTACTACAGGATGTACCTCCCACATTCTTACAATATAGGTGGGATGATATAGAGGCACTACTCCCACTGTCAGAGGACACAAAGGGGCCAGATTTTGAGGAGTTGCTGATAGGACCTGGGATAGCCGACCCAGGGTGTACAGAGGCCTACACAGCATGGTGGGCAGGGTAGTACACAGGTGTATAGGTGGGTCCCCAGTTGGATCTACAGGTTATCACCAGGGAGTGGGATATAGCCCATGAGGAGAGGGACATAATGTGATAGGAGAGGGATGTGGCACAGGCTCAGGTGACCATTTTGCAGGGACAAGTCACGATTTTGTAGGAGCAGCTGGCGGGGGTGACAGGACAAGTGACAGAGATGACAGGTCGGGTGGCAGCACTGACAGGGCAGGTCACTCCATTATAGGGATAGCTGGCCGCAGCCTAGGCACAGGCATTGGCAGGACATGGTTTGATTCAGCATCCACCTCAGCAGTGAGTTCAACAGCCTACACAGTCAGTGTCAGTGCAGCTAGGTTTTTCACAATCGTAGGGTTTAGTGCAGGGCACGACAGTAGGTCAGATGGGTCCACCGTAGATTGTATCTATAGTTAGATACAATAATGTGTTAGATGAGATCACATATTATGAGGGAGCTATTAGGGGGTTTCCTCAGATACAATGATACTTAGATATGAGGGCAGAGCTGAGCTGACAGCGGTTTATGTCGTGAGCGACGGCTACAGATTCATGCAGACAGCACAGATCAGAGGGGGGAGAGGATACAGCATCTTCCCAGCCACCGCCACCACCACCACAGCCACAGCCGTGAGGCCAGATTGTTACTTTTGATGTATATACTAGCCTGTGAGCTGATGATGCGAGATGTACTTGATTTTTTAGAGAGAGAGAGAGAGGCATAGATTGTGCGATTGTATAAAATTTTGAAATATATATGATGATTATTTTGAGCATTGACATGAGTTATAGATGTTGTTATGGATGCGCTATGTTATTTTGCTTTGATGCATGTTTTGATATGATGTTTAGGATTATGATGCTGACATTGTTGTGATTATATGATGATGAATGTATGATTATGATCAATGATATGGATGTAAATGATTAATGCTAATGATTATGAAAATAGGTGATTGTTTGTGATGTGATTGGCAGGTGACAAAAAAATGTGATGGAAGAAATGCGATGAAGGAATGGCCGAGCTAACCCTAGAAGACCCCATGTCAATTGAGTGCTGCCTACATAGCCCCTATCATTAGGGCCTTAGGCCTATGTAGTTCTCCCAAAAAGGGAGGAAGAGTTGAAGTGGTTGATTGGTCTTAGTCGAGGTCAAGGTCATGGTCAAAGAAGAGAAGGTTTGTCCATCAGAGAGATGAACAAATAGAGGTGGTCAAGCTAACCCCAGAAGACGTTGTGTCATCTGAGTGCTGTCTACATAGCCCCGGTCTTAGGGCCTCAGACCAATGTAGTTCAGACTAGTTGAGAAGATTGGTCGATGATTGGTTTGGTCATGTGTCAAAATGACGAGGAGAAAAAGATGTTACAGCCCTTTCCAAATGGTGTATGTTGTAACATTGGTTGAGGGGTCTTTCATCCCTAGCAATTTTCTATATTCGTGACGGATGTATGCTAAAAATGAATTGAGGTCTATTTATGCTTCAACAAGTATTGGTTTATGCTTAACATAAATTGTGTAGTCCATAGTCTCCATGTGTATTGGTGTCCATAGAAACTAGTGTGAATAGGCTATGTGAGTGGTCTGAAAAGAGTCGAGTTGATTTGATTTGATAAATGATGAAGTTTGAATGTGACCAAAGTGTAAGCAGAAAGTGAAAGGCACAATCGCCCTTTCATTGACAAGGACCATAATGATAGCATAGATAGGGGTTGTTAGAACAAAGAGCCCCATTCATGCATTGCGTCGTTGACCATGGTTGTGTTAGAATGGTAATCGAATCACTTTGACATTAAAGTGAGCTAGAAGTCCCTTGAGTAGGTGTTATGATAGGAGGAGGATAGGGTAACCCATTTTAAGAGCAGGGATAACCTTGCCCCTTTTTATAGGAGACCTTGAGACAACTACAAGCCAAGTCCATGACCCCCCCCTTTTTTTTTTTGGTGCAGACTGATCAATGCGGGAAGTCTACATAGAGATGTCATTTTGCTTGGTGGTCATTTGTGAAGCTGATCGATGCGGGAAGCTTCTAAGAAAGTGATGTTTGTAGCAAGAGTTAATCATAGCCATCCTTCGAGGGAGTGGTCTATATTTTTGCTTTATATAAGTTTGAATAGTTGTCCTTTGAGGGAGCAGTCTATTAGCTACAACAATGATAGTACAGCTGTCCTTCGAGGGAGCAGTCTGCTTTTTGGTTTGATTGGGTGACCCTGGATATGTTTTGACATCTTGATTTTTTTTTTGACAGAATTTGGAGTCATGGACAAGACTATAGAAGTTCAAGGGCTCCCTTTTATTAGCACAAAGCATCCATGTGTCATAAAAGGGTTATAGAGGATTTGTTTAGGGGAATAGGGTTGAAAGGAATGAGGGTTAAGAGGACGGGGATTGCTCAAGGGACGAGCTCAAGTTAAATGTTAAGTGAACGAGTACTCTGCTAACAGTAGAATGGTCGCAGATGCGAGGCATTAAGAGGCTCAGGTTCTGGCCGTCCGTCGAGAGAAGATAGATGATAAGTCCCTGACCCATACTTGTGCATGATGACGAAAGGTCTGAGCCAATCAGGGGCAAACTTGCCTTGTTTACTTTGCTCTATATTGTTCACATGCTAAAGATGATTAAGAAGTGGGTTGATGTGGTCACTGATTTGTTGAGACTGGTCGAGGGCTGGGTCAAGATTGGCATTTGGTCATGATTAAAAGGTTGGTTGATGATTGGTCAAGCTTTGGTTGAATGTGATTGATGTTTGGTTGAGGTCATGATAGGCAGTATAAAGTCAAACTCCCCCCAGCCATTTGGTGGTAGGAAGAATGTCTAACACCCAGTGCGGATGATAAATGGGTTAGATGAATGAGATGGAGAGAAGACGAGTAGGAGAGACTTGGGTACCCCACCTGGTTGATAGGTCAGGGTTCCCAAGCAAATGGCGCTTAGGCATTGAAAAAGTTAGGAGGGATGGAAACCACTGACTCTGTAGGCGAAGGGGGAGGAATGGGTGAGCCTGGAGGAGATTGGTCAATGGTTAGCTCGGGACAGAGGTCTGCAGAGGCCTGAGTGGGGTCGTGATATCCCAGGCCATACTATTTCTTGGCATCTTCATCGTTGAGCGGCTCGATGGGCTGATGGAAGCCTTGCTCATAGCATCCGAAACCAAAACCCTTCCATGCACACCTGTAAAGGTAAGTGTGTGCAAAGGCGGGGTTGCCAAGAAATGAGAAGTTTGATGTGAATGGTTGGGGTGAAGAGAGAGAGTTGCCATCAGTAGGATCTTGATTGAGCCCCCCATAGACAAGATTGGTTTGGAGGTGTGGAGGACCATAGGGCATGACCACCCTGATCCAATGGTCGTAACTGGGGCTGTGGTGAAGGCATCCATACTCTTACGGAGTTTGGAATATGTCTAAGGTCAGCAAGCGATATTCCCCAAGTGAAAGTCACTAAAAGATGTCTTCTAAGGGGTCTTTGGTAGTCACTTGAAGAGGAGGGGTGAGGGCGACCACCGGTTGCGAACTGGTTGAAGCTTTCACAGATGGAGGCGGTGTCGGGGTTGATGGCTTGATAGAAATGAGGATGTCATTTGGATGGTAGGTGGTGTTACAAGTTTTGAAAGGTGATGGGTCAGTGGGAATGGTGTGGACTTGCCTATCATGCTCAAATTTCACACAACGGTGCAGGGTGGAGGGAACACAAGCCACGGTGCGGATCCAAGGTCGGCCCAGCAACATGTTGTATTGAAACTCTCCTTCGATGATATAGAAGAGCTCCAAGATTGTGCATGGACCAACATGAATGTGAAGGATGACTGTGCCAATGGTCGTGGTAGTGGTGTCATTGAAGGATCGCAAGATTGTGTCAGTTTTGGAGACGCAATTCTTGGGAAGAGCCAATTGATCAAAGGCATGGGTGGAGATAATGTTGATGCTGGTGCCTCCATCGATCATAACATGTTTAATGCATGTCCGATCAACATAGATAGTGATGAAGAGGGCGGTGTACTGATCTTCCATGTTGGATGTGGGAATCTCAGAATCGTTGAATGTGATGGAGGCAATAGGGGATAAAGAGTGGACGAGGGCAACGAGTGGTTGGGGGTCCTCGGGTTGGACCTTCACTGTCTGCAAGGCTCGGATGAGGGCTTGACGATGCTAAGGTGAGGTTTGGATGAGGTCATAAATGGACATCTTCACAGGCGTCTGGTGAAGCTGTTTCAACATGGAGTCATGAATTAGCCTGGAAGAGGAAGAAGAAGGTTGAGATGCGCCAAGGATAGAAATTTTAGGCTTAGGTGCTAGAGGTGGTTTGACGAAAGGGTAAGTCTAAGAAATGGCAGATTTTTATTTTGCCTTGTCCTTTTGTGACCTAGTGGTTATGTGGATAGCATTGATTTCAAAGATAGGAGGTGAAGAAGGGGTCATGGCCTACTGGTGAGATGTTGATGTGGTTGAAGAGGTTGGATGGGAAGGTGTTGAGGGTCGGTCAAGAGTGTCCTCAAGGAGAAGAGTGTCCTTCTCCATATAGCAGTGAATGACGGCCTTGAGGGCATAACAAGTCTTGGTATCGTGTCTTGGCATACGATGGTATAAGCAAATCTTCGTGTCGTTGAACCAGGAGGGCTTGGACCTGAGAGGTTGGAAAGGCTTGATGGGTGGAAGGGTTATGCTGGAAGTCTGCAAAATTCGATGTAATATCAACGAGTATGAGCCCACTAAAGGGTCCGTGCTAGTTGATGTGTGCGATGCTGGTGACTTTTGCTTAGGAAGAGTTGGAGGAGGTTTCTGTACCACCTTTTGGGTTGATGGTGCGGTGACAGGTAGAGATGGCACTTTCTTTGTGAGAGGTATCACCTTTTTAGGAGAGGGTAGGCTAGAGGTAGGCAAAAGAAGCAAAGAGGCAACTGGTTTTGATTAGAGGTCCAAGTGGGAAGGACTCTAGTCAGGGTCGAAGGATGGGGGCCCAAAATGGAAGGTAATGGTGATGGGGGAGGAGGCATTCACTTCTGTGGTCTGGTAGTCTTCTTTGACTTAGTTGGAAGACTACTATTGGTCTAGGTCTGGTCTAAGTCCACCTTCACTTGCGGGTGAGTGAGGGTAGAGATAGGGTGAATGCCAAGTGACTTGATAGGTTTAGATGGGGTAGATGCGGGTTTAGAAGTGGGAGTCTAGTCTTTGTTGAGAGTCTTGGGAGATTCTGCCTTGGGAGGATTGGCAGCATGAGACGAGAGGGCATGGGCATGTTGAAGAGCTTTAAGATGATCCCACAATCCCTGATGCTCCACTTTCCTTGAAGGGAGAAGTTTGATTTTCTCCACTAATCGGGAAAATGGTTGAGAAGATGTTGGATGAGGTTTGGGTCTTTGAGAAGATGTTGACAGTTGTGGGGCCGAAGATGAGATGGGTGTAGCAGTCTTAGACCCATGGCATGATGAATTCGTGACGGATTCGTCCTTGGTTGGAGACGAAGGAGAGGCAGGTTCTTCCTTGGGTGGAGAAGAAACTGGAGAATGAGGCTCCTCAAGCGGGTAAAGGGTAGGGATGATGGTGACCTCCACTTGCAGTCGAGGAGTAGGAAGGGTCGGGTCCTCCATAGGCAGCAAGAAGGAGGATGGTGAGACCGGTGGTGCCGGTAAGGTTGAGGCATCCTCCAAGATGAGAGAGGTTGACGGAGAACTAACCAGGGAAAGAGGTTCATCCACATGTGATGGACTAGTAGATGGACTAACCTCTTGAGGCTGGTCGGGGATGAAGGGCGAGACCGTATTGACTGTTCGAATGTTGTGTTCATGAGTGTCGTCAATCAAGGTCTGGACATTGTTTTGGGTTGGTGGATGATTGGGGAATGGTTGCTTGAAGATGTCGATGCCCTGATTAGGGGGTGCATTGGGATTGTCTAGGATGAGGTCACCCTTCTTGAGCATGTCTTGGATTATGTTTTTAAGGGTCTTGCAGTTTCTCGTGTCATGTCCTTTAACACAGTGGTAGTTGCAGAAGTCATTTTCCCTATACCACGCAGGGATGGCGCATGAGGGATCAAATTATGGAGGTGGTTAGATCTGGGGGAGATTGAGAACCCCCTGTTTAACAAGTTTTTCCAGCACAGATGCGTATAATTCTCTGAGAGGAGTATACTGTCGTTGTACGTATCTCTACTGGAATTGGCAGGTGGCGCTCTGAGATGTGGATGGCTCAGACTGATTGGTTGAAGGTGAAGAGGATGAAGGTCTAACGACCACAACGTTAGCTGAAACTTTAGACTTAAGATTGGATGATGAAGGTTTAGAAGAAGAGGAGTCATTGGTCTTAGAGTTGGGATTCTTTCTCCGCAACTTGACTTTATTCTCCTCGATGGCATGTAATTCAAGTTTGTGGGCCATCGTGAAGGCTTCATCGAAGGTGCAGAAGGTCTAAACCCATAAGGTGGAAGAAATATGTTTGGCGCAGGCTTGGGAGAAAAGTTCAATAAGTTTGGGTGGGTAAGGAAAAGGAGAGTTGATTGATGAGGCCTCTCTAGCGAGCAACGAAGTCAGCTATGGATTCGTCCTTGAATTGGCAGATAGAATAGAGGTATGTGATCGAGACCTTCTTGGTGATGTTGATGGAGAAGTGATCAAGGAAGAGTTGGGCTAGCTGTGTGAATGTGAAGAGGGAATGGCTGGCAAGAGAGCTGTACCAGTCAAGCGCAGCACCAGAGAGAGACATAGGAAACATGCGTAAAAGCAATGCATCGTCATGGGCAATAAGGTAACAGGCATGTCTGAATGCCCATAAGTGTTGTTGTGGGTCTTCCTTGCTTTGAAAGCGAGAAAATTTAGGAAGCTCCCATTGACTAGGGTATGGCCTGATCAGGATGGAAGGATGAATGGGCTCATTGCAAATATGCTCGTATGAGAGAGCATTGCATGAGCCAAAAATGGAGGTCTCTAGGCTAGACATCTTATCCATCAGCATTTTGATGATATCTGCTGACGGATTGGCGGGTGGAGCGCCCCCTAGATTATAAGGCCCTTGAAGGATATTGAGAGGGGCATATGACGTGGTTGGTTGCGTAGACGCAACATATGGGTAGCTAGTTATTGGGGTGGAAGTTGAAGCCAAGGGCACTTGTGTTATGGGGTTGGTAGGCACAAGTTGGATAGGGGCCGTCAAAGATGGTTGAGGAGTGGCCACACTTGTTGAAGGGTAGACAGTTACTCTTGTGTTGATAGGTGCAAGAGTAGGGGGGATAAAGACCACTAGGTTTTGGAAAGGTGTAGGATTTGGTTGAGTAGTTTGAGGTTGAGTGGGTACCGGAACCCCCATGGAGGTAGGTCGAGAAGGAGAGGCTAAATTTTGAAGGTAGGACACGATTGGGTTATTAGTTGAGGTGTTGGCTTGATTGTCTATAGGTTGAATTGTAGATGCTGTTGATGTGATCATTGTCTCGACTAAGGAAGTCGGTATCTCATAGATTGGGTTGCCTAAGGAGTCTCGCATTCGGCTATGTGTGAGATAGTTCTGCAAGGCTTTGACGTTGAGGTCCAAGAATCGTGCAAAATCTTGGTCCCCTTCTGGGACAATAGGAGTCTGGGGCGGGGTTGGGCGAGTAGGAGTTCTTTCAGTCTCCAAGTGGAACTCCATTATAGGACCGGTTATGGACAGGGTAGATGAAAGTGGTTGATGCCTCGCGTGGTTGACTAGAGCCTTGGCTTGACTGCGAGTCAGAACCATTCAAGGCAAGAAAGGTCAAGTTTAGGAAACTGTGTTTTTTCAGTTTTAGAACTCAAAATGGGGTTTTGGCAGAAAAAGGGGTGGGTTTTAAGGCTGCTATTTTAAAAAAAAAGAACTGTGATAGAGACTGACATCGGTTGAAAAATTGATGTCGGTGAGAAAGATGGTCGACGTCGGTTAGATAACCGATGCTGGCGAGAAAAGGGTTACCGACGTCGGTGGTAAAACCGATGCCGGTGACTGTGTTTTCCAGAAACCCAAAAGATTTGAGAGTTTTTGAAAAAAAGGAAGAAGAACGTCCTCACTAGCTCAAACAAGCAGATAAGAATAGAAAATATGAAGAACACAAGCAGAGCCTAAGCATTAAATCCCTAGAAATAAATTATTAAGCTCGTGTGGCTTATGCCTTAAAGTGATGTTTGGGGAGGTTGGCTGTTAGAAGGGTCTTAGAAGAGGTAGTCTATGGATGGTTTCAGGTTTGTTTAGACACTCAAGAGTCTGGGTTAGGTTCTGTACATGGCCTGGTGCTAAGGAGCAAGCTCCCCTCACTTCACGAGCCCAGTGATAAGCTGGTCTCGCTTAGCCAAAATATACTTTCCCTAGAGATTAGACTCTACCAGAGAACAGAGTGGGCTTTCCCCTTGGTGATGAAATCCAAGTAGGATCGCCAGGACGGGTAAGGTATCCGCTGGGTGATGAAATCCCAGTCGGGCCTTGTCTCAGGTAAGTTTTGATGTTTAGTTTGGTGCAAGTGGTTTGGTTGTGTAACATCAAGTGGACTACGATTAATTCATGATGCGATTTGTTAATTACTAGGTGTGGACTAAGAAATGCAAGCAAGTAGAAATGATATGCAATGTGTTTTAAGCCCAAGTCGAAATGTGAGTTTGAATGAAAATAAGTTGAGAAAAGGTTGAAGGATATGATTTTTTGACTAGTTTGAAATGCAAGAAAAGAAAGAAAGGTTCTTTTTAATCTTGCTTATGATGTCATTGAGAAGAGAAGAAAGAGGTGAAAAGGGAGAAACCTAATGCACCTATATGAACAGAAAGAAAAGGAACCCAAGGAAGACCCTAAGGTCCCACTGGGCATGCCAGAATGTTTCTATGCTAGATTCGATTTTCACATCCAAGAAAGGAAAGATGAGAAACTAAGGAGAATGGATGAGGGTTTGTACGTACTCAAGTTGTAGATGTGCACACCAGAATTCAGACGATAGCAGGAACTCCTCTTTGGTTATGGAGGATGACACCTAAAAGGGAAAAACACAAAAACACGAAGAATGTTAGATGATAAAAGGGTGGACTGCCAAGCAAGAGCTTGGTCCTAAAAGTGCAAAGGTTTCTTGGAGGATGACAGTCCACTGTTAAAAATAGAATGCTGATCAGAAACAGAAAGTGATAAATGATGAAAAACAAAAAGAAGGAACTTAAGGCAAATGTGTACCTGTTTAGCAACAATCTGCTTTGCACAGTCACCGACGTCGGTCAGGTAAGGTCACCGACGTCGGTTAGGCTGCCGATGTCGGTAGGGGAAATGGACGAGGTCGACCGGGGCAGTAGTCTTAGATAGGGTCTTGTCAGGTTACATGGTGGTTTTTGGTCTATAGAATGGACTGTGGTCTCGTCTGAGGGTCAGGGAGGTCTATTTAGAGGTCTGAGAGATTGCCTGGAGGTCTGAGGGACTTGTTTTGGGTCTAAGGGACTGAGAATGTTGTCCGAGAAAGTGACTGGTTGGGAACCAAAAGCACAAAGGGGAATGAATGAGAGGTAGGGCTCTGAGAAGGCCTTTCAGCCTCTCAGGGGAAGGACAGGGAAGGTCTTGGCAGTGGTTAGCTAAATAGATAGATTAAACAAGAAATGAAATGGAAAACAACACTGTGCTTACCTC
Organism: Torreya grandis; assembly: GCA_037957365.1. Taxonomy (NCBI): domain Eukaryota; kingdom Viridiplantae; phylum Streptophyta; class Pinopsida; order Cupressales; family Taxaceae; genus Torreya; species Torreya grandis. The sequence goes on from JARHVA010005665.1 coordinate 1,102,900, forward strand.
TTGCTTGCTGATTGAAGAATGGAAAAACCTATTGTCAGAGCTATTGAAGGAGCTGTAAATGGAGCTGTTGCTTGGAGCTGTTCTTGCAAGATGCTTGTAGCTACTGGTGTTGCTGTATGAGGAGGAGGAGAAGAAAATATGAATGCAAAAGCATCAAGAGAGTTCTGTTCACGGGGGCAGAGAATGGTTGCAGAAAATGGTCTTGAAGGCTGCCGACGCCGGCAGAACCGCTGATGTCGGCCTCTAATGACCGACGTCGACGGCCGAAGAATGGGGATAGAGGCTAAAATTAGCCTCTATCTGTTCTTTCACACTGCTGGGTCAAGGGGCCTTGGGAAAACGGTCGAGGGAGGCATAAATGGATGCGGGAGGGAGGATAAAGGGGAGATTTGGGCAATAAAGGCTAGGAGAGAGGTGGGGGGATCCAAGGTGGCATGGGTGAGATGGAAGAGGGCCAAATATTTAATTATTTTAATTTGATAAATGGAGGGGGCTAGGACAAGGGTTAGGACATGGGCCAAGGGGGGGCCAAGGGTGAAAGATGACCTAGGCGGTAGACATGATTTCAGTGTCTACACCAACATCTAATAATCATGCAATTGAAGAAGAGATTGAAAACAATCTCAGTACCTTGAAGGCCACAATGGATAGCCAATGTGTTATATCCCAATGTACATAGGAAGCAAAAAATGGATAAATAAATGATGGCTAGAGAAATGATTGTCCTCTAAGAAGATCTTCTATAGGTCATATTTCTATTTCAGGGTTGGAATAAAGTTGAAAAGTCTTAAAGGGAGGTATGTGGAAGATTTCAAAGGAAGGTACAATTTTTCATTTACAAATGTGAAATTTGTGAATTACATTCAAATGTATGCCACCCTCTAGCCAACATAAGGTCAAAGGATCAAAGCAAAAAATTACAACGCAGAAGATTAATTTACATTTTACAATTTTCCAATTACATTTGAAGTTCCCTAGTCTATAGAAAAACTTTTGGGTAAAACTACAACATCAAATTGTAATTTGAAAATTGGAAAATTACAAATGTGCACCTGACTTTTGGATTCATGCCAACTTGTAAAGTTGCATCTGGGGTCTGAAATCTTGCTAGGCTAAAAAGTGTAAAATTATAAAAAAGTTCCAAAGTCCTACATAAGGTAAAATTAGCTAAAATAATGCATATAGATTTATTAAATTTGGTAGAAACCCTAAAAGGAAAAAATGAAAGAAAAAGAAAAGCATGGGCAAAGTCAACTCAAAAGGTAAAAAGGTAAAAGTAAGCTAAGTTGCATTTTCTAATATTTGGCCATTTTTGAATATCTTCAGGGAAGAAATTTGTTGTAGGGGTTATGAGACCAAGGTGGGCTATTGGAAGGAGATATTTTTGAATGGATATGGATCATACAATGCTTCCATTGTAGTTGTAACAGTATGATGAAATCATTACAAAGAAAGGTCCATTATTTGGCTTGAACAAGGAGAAGGGAAGTTGTCCATAAGTTTCCAGCTAGGCAAATGATTAGTTGAAGGTAATACAAATTAGTTAGACATGAAGACAAGAGTTTGTTTTTCTCCCATGAGAATATTCTACCTCAAGCTCAAGAACAACGAATTTCCATCCAAAAATATCAAGGGTTTGTTATCAAATCTCATCATGACATGGTCAAGCAGTTACTAGAAGGATTTCCTTACAAACCATGAGCTTTCAGGCATGATCAAGGGCATGTTCGAGTTGAAACATCTTAGAGGAATATTTGGGGTGAGAGATTTGTATAAGTAAATAGGGTCTATGCTCTTTACAAGGTTGTTGTTGGTTTTCTTAGGTCCTAGGCTCTTTTCAACTTTCAAAAATCTCCTCTTTACAAAGGCTTTTTCATTTTTAGGATTCTTGTTGTGTGTTTTATCTCTCTCACTAAGGTGGTTGTAGGTTTAAAACCATTAGAAAGCTCTAAGAGTATGTATATGTCTCCCCTATTTTAGATCAAATGCACCATGCATTTCCCCATGTTAACATTTTGAACACTGATGTATGTAATATCTATTTTCAAGTTAATGGAAAATACATGTGATTTCTATTGTATCTTATCAGTGAAATGTAATAATATATTCTTCATGCTCTGTTGATTCGGTATTTATTTTTATACTTGTTAATGATAGTCATTCTAGGTGTGGAGCTAAGTTGTAAATTCCTTTCTGCATTATGAATTGGGAATGTGTTGTTGATAACCTTTTAAGGACATCCTAGGTTTATGGATTTGATAGGATAAAGTGATTGAATTTATACCTACAGTGTATGCTTTAGGGTTTCAATGATCATTTGAATACTCACAATGCATTAACACCAATGAATGCAAAGCATTCCTGATAATTTACTTACCTTGTTTAATAGTCTTTTGCATCTTTCAATGAATGATAACATTTATGTTGAAGGAATTACTATTATTTAAAATCCACCAGACTAATATTTTAGATCTACCTAACTTGTCCTACCTCTACCCTACAAATAATACACCCTATTTGGAGACAAGTTTGGAGACCAATTGAAGGAAAAAGTTATGTTGTAAAGGAGTGTTTGGACTATCAAAATTTTGGTACACCTTAACTCTTATTTGTTGAACTTCCTTTAATTGAAGATTATCATAGTTCACCTAATCACTCAGATCCTGAATAATTGTTATATCTCATCAATAATTTCACCAAAGTATAGTTTCAGTATGTATCACTAATTATTTGTAAATTGTTCTATTCTAAAAATTTTCTTCTAGTGGTGACTCCAACGTTGTATTTGGTTTTAATGAAAATCAGTGCTCATTTGAATATCTTCGACTTGAAGTGTTCTCTTATTTGCAAAGCTATCAGGATTGAGATAATCCTTTAAATTTAACTCATCAAAGTAGCTTGTCTCACCCTTAAGTGTTCATCATAAAAGGAGACAAGTTTAGAGACCAATTGAAGGACAAAGTTATGTTGTAAAGGAGTGTTTGGACTATCAAAATTTTGATACACCTAAACTCTTATTTGTTGAACTTCATTTAATTAAATATTATCATAGTTCTCCTGATCACTCAGAGCCTCAATAATTGTTATATCTCATCAATAATTTCACCGAAGTATAGTTTCAATATGTATCACTGATTATTTGTAAATTGTTCTATTCTAAAATTTTTCTTCTAGTGGTGACTCCAACATTGTATTTGGTTTTAATGAAAATCAGTGCTCATTTGAATATCTTCAACTTTAAGTGTTCTCTTATTTGCAAAGCTATCAGGATTGAGATAATCCTTTAAATTTAACTCATCAAAGTAGCTTGTCTCACCCTTAAGTATTCATCATAAAAGAAGGAGAGAAGTTTGGAGACCAATTGAAGGACAAAGTTATGTTGTAAAGGAGTGTTTGGACTATCAAAAATTTGGTACACCTAAACTCTTATTTGTTGAACTTCCTTTAATTGAAGATTATCATAGTTCTCCTGATCACTCAGAGCATCAATAATTGTTATATTTCATCAATAATTTCACCAAAGTATAGTTTTAGTATGTATCATTGATTATTTGTAAATTGTTCTATTCTAAAAATTTTCTTCTAGTGGTGAATCCAACATTGTATCTGGTTTTAATGAAAATTAGTGCTCATTTGAATATCTTCAACTTTAAGTGTTATCTTATTTGCAAAGCTATCAGGATTGAGATAATCTTTTAAATTTAACTCATCAAAGTAGCTTGTCTCACCCTTAAGTGTTCATCATAAAAGAAGGAGAGAAGTTTGGAGACCAATTGAAGGACAAATTTATGTTGTAAAGGAGTGTTTGGACCATCAAAATTTTGGTACACCTAAACTCTTATTTGTTGAACTTCCTTTGATTGAAGATTATCATAGTTCTCCTGATCACTTAGAGCCTCAAAGTCCTATTTAATACTCATCACCTTCTCAACCGGTTGAATCTCCTTCACTCAGCCCTTCACATCCCTTTATCATCTGATCTTGATCCCACCATTGCACTAGTCATGAGGCATAGAGATTAAGATGAGAATGAACATCTTGCATTCAGGATTCCCAAATTTAGGCCTATTAATTTTGATGAGATGGAAGTATATCCCAATAAAGTTGCAAATGAAGTAAGGAACTACCTCCCTAAGTTTCAAGGGCATAATAAAGTGATTGGTGATCAACATTTGAGGGATTTTCACATTATCATTGAAGATTATGAGTTTGTGCATGAGGATGTTTGCATTAAACTATTTGTGCACACATTAGAAGAAGATAATCATGATTGGTTCAATTTCCTTCCCCATGGGTGCATAGATTCATGGGAAGAAATGAAAAATGTTTTCAACATAGAATATGGTGATAGGATTGATCCTAGGTTCCTGCTTATTGAGTTTGAAAACATAAAGAAGAATAATAATAAGTGTGTATAAGACTTTAACATGAGGTTAATAGGACTATGATGAGGCTATTTGAAAATATCAGACCTAGTGATATAACTTAATTGATTAAATACTAGAGTATTACCTTTGACAAGAAGACTTCATACTACTTGAGGGATAAGGCTCCTACAAACCTAAGATTGACATTCAATATGGCCATCCAAATTGAAAACAACATAAAGGTTGTGGGTAAGCCCATGAACAAGAGGGATGATGTAATGTTATTAAATATTAAAATAACTTAGTCCACTAAGGTAACCAACCTTGAGGAAACCATGAAAACTTTATCAACTATTGTCAAGGAAATGTCATATAAGTTAGCCAGGGCCAAGAAGGGGATCCCTCATAGATATTCTAGTTAGGGGAGAACTCAAAATTAGAATCAAGCATAAGGGAGACCCTCTTTCCATAATCGATATAATCATAGAGGGAAGAGACTTGCCTAAAATTATAGACATCAGAATAGAAGAGCTAGAAAGGAAGTTCCTAATGTATTGAATGCCAAGGTTAATATTATAGATTGTGATCTTGATATTGATTGGTGTAATATGTGCTTCATCCCCCATCCTCCTTGTGATAATAATAAATGAATTGATGAATATATAGAGGAACCTAAATTTGTGTCTGAAGATGATGATATTTTTATGTTTGATTGTCAAACCTCTTAAAGTAAAACGTTTGCCTCAATATAATTGTTAAGTGTTACTATTGTTGATCAGTTTTAGAGTGCAGTAAAAAAGGTACTTGTCCCAAATTTTGAGTTTTTTTGTGATATTAGCATGACACAAGCATATGAGTTACCCAATCATGATTTTGAATTCTTAAGATCCATAATGATTAAAAAGTATAATGGTGGAATTCCTTCAATTGAGGACATGTAGCTGCTAATTAATGCAATTGTTTCCCAAGAGAAAGAATATAGTTTGAGAAGTAGGAAACAAGGTATTTTTACTCAAGAGACTACCCCTACAAATCCAAGGTTAGGGGATGAAAGTAAGGAAATAAATAAAAATAAAGATGTCCCTACTCCTTCCAAGCTAGCACCAACTTCCCAAGTTGTTAAACAAAGAGGTGCTGTAGCCAAGAATAGAGAACCCATATTATCCAATATTCCTAAGGGTATGAGTGATGTAAGATAAAATCTACCTTTGAAAATTTCTATTAAGAATAATAATTCATCATATCCTATTTCACCTATGACTTTGAATGACTATATTCTAGCTGAAGGTGTAGTCACTCTTCCTCCAAATATGCTTCTACCTTAGTACAACATGTGTGATATGGCTCAAGTATTGAGTAAACTAAAAATAACTATGCCACTTGTTGAGTTGTTACAAATACCTAAACATAGGAAGAGGGATTTTACGTATTTGGAATTCAATGGGAATATAGCTGCCAATGAGATGAATTCACCCAAAACTCTCCTAAAAGATGATGAAGAGTCAGATGAGTATATTGAACAAGTCCCAAAATTTTATTTGGGTAATACATAAATAGAGAGTTAGCTGGATGTGGACCTATTTTATACCACCCTACTGATCAATGGTTTGATTTTTCATAAATGTATGTTTGATTCCAAAGCCTCTTACAATGTGATGCCCCTGGGTGTCCTTAATGATCTTGGAGTGAAAATAACATTAGATTTTGGTAAGTGTTATTCCATGGACTCATAAGAGGTGTTAGTTGTTGGATAAGTCAAAGGGTTGGTAGTGCAGTTGGTAGTTCATCCAAGTAAGTTTTTGAATATAGATGTGGTAGTTATAAATTTTCCTCCCAAGTGAGGGATGTTGATTTTAAGAAAATAGGCCACCAACATGGGTGGAAGTGTTTAGATGGACCTTTCTTATGCCACCATTCCTTTGGAGGTTAAGATAGTCAAACTTCATAGAGAGCTTAAGATGTTTCATGTACTTGAAGATCTAAAAATATCTCTAAATGAGGTCTTGTACATTGATTTGGAGTTGGGTAGATTCATTAAGAATATTGATTATGTTGAACAACTAGTTGTTCTTGATGCTAGGTTTGACAAGGAAAGCGACAAAGTTTGGAGAATGTCCTTTGACAGGGATTGCTCTAATCTTAGAAATAGAGTTGGGGTTGTCTTTTATTCCCCCAATAGTAAATCTTTCAAGTTTTATTTCAAAATTTCTTTTAAGTGCATGAATAATACTGCTGAGTCTGAGGCACTCTTACTTGGTTTGAGAATTACCCATGAACATGGAATTACAAGTCTGATTATAAAGGGTGATTCCAAGCTTGTGGTTGAGTAGGTATGAAATGACTATGGCACTAAAAATAAAAGGTTGAAATAATATAAGAATGTTTTATGGGATTTACTATAATTCTTTGACACTTTCAATATTTGTTTTCATGATAGAAGTTTCAATTAGAAAGTTGATAGACTTGTAGGGTTAGGTACTCGGTTTGAAATTGAAAATATGAACCCTCACTTTTATTATCAAATGGAGGTGTTGTTTAAAATTTCATTCCCTAAAAATACTCATCATTAACAAGTTTTTGATTATGATAACTAGATCAAAAGGTTCCTTAATTATGAAGTGGAATTTCAAGATCAACTTATAGACTTGAAATCCATGGTTTAGACCTATGATGGGAAAGAAACATTTTTTGGGAAGGATATCATTCAACTGAAGACAAACAACATTCCTAGAGGATTGGTGAGTTTAGAGGCATATTTTAATGGAGTTGATAGAATAAAAAATGGAGACTTATTTATCTCAAAATATGTGATTGAATGTAATTTGGGTTCTAATGAAAATCTGAGAAAAGCCTAGTTTGTTACTCACTTGAGTGCAAAAAAAAAACAAGCTTACATGCAACTACTTAAAAATTACCAAGACTACTTGGATTGGTCTTATTATGAACTGAAAGTATATAGGGAGGATTTTTTTCAACATGTTATCCTATTACAGCCTGACATCAAGCCTTTTAGGCAAAAGTAGAGACCTATCAACCCCATCTTAGCCACCAAGATGCAGGAAGAGTTAAAGAAGCTAAGGGATAGTGAAATCGTTCATCCCATTATGTATTCATCATAGGTGGTGAACCTAGTCCCTCTATAAAATATGAATGGTGACATTTACTTGTGTGTGGATTTATGAAATTTGAATAAAGCTTATTTGAAGGATAATTACCCCTACTTAATATGGATACCCTATCACAAAGTGTTATAGGATTAGAGATGATATCCACTTTATATGGTTTTTCAAGGTATAACTAGATTGTGGTAAAGGAATCTGAGAGACCCAAGATTGTATTTACAATGCCTTGTAGCACTGATGTTTATATGAAGATACATTTTAGGTTAATGAATGTTGGTGAAACATTTCAGAGGGCTATGAATGTTGCTTTTTAGGTCTTATATGATGCAATTTTTTTATAGTTTTTAGTTTTGGGTATCTTGGTGGTTATGTCCCATAGAAATGAACTTTTAACTTACCATTTACTTTTTATATTTTGATGTACCTCTTTTGTGATAGATAATGTTTTAATGGGATAAATATTTTTGAATTTATTCCTCTTTTTTATGATCTATTAGTGCTATCAAAGCACATGATTAAAGGAAGAAAGAGAATTGTTTTTATATTCTTCAATTGAAACCTAGTACTGTGTATGTCACATTTCCCTAATGTCCAACAAACATTGATGACCTTTGCTCAAAACTGAAGGTGCTAGTAACCCCTGTCAACTTATACTATCATTTTTGATTGATCAAATACCAACAAATGTAATATCTTGTCTTGTAGGACTCACGATTGCCATTGTGCTAAAAGATTGACCTTTTAACACTTGATATAAATGATAGATAAGTACCCATGGGAGGATGTTAAGCCATGTCATAAATCCCTGAGGGAGATGTTGGATACTTATCCAAAAATCTTCCCCTCAGCATTACTTGAGGGGATTTAAATGTATGACCATGAATCTAATACCACTTGTAAGAGTAATGATTGCCATTGTGCCAAAAGATTGACCTTTTAATGATTGATATAAATGCTAGATAAGTACCCATGAGAGTCTATTAAGCCATGCTATAAATCCCTAAGGGAGATTCTTGACACCTATCTAACAATATATCTATGGTCTTTCAAATGTAGGCGTCACCATAAATATTCTTCTCATATTTCTTCTTGTGATTCAAGTTCCTTTAGATCTCATAGACACAATAAAGAACTTATATATTTCAAATGTGGTGATATTGGACATCTTACAGATGTATGTCCTTCTCAATGACCCCATTCTCAACATAAAAAGAAAGCTAAAACAAATTATGTCAATCATTTTAATGTTAGATCTTCTAGTTACTCTAGTTATTCAAGGTATTATGACACTTAATTTGATCAAAAGATGTCCCTCATGGTCAAGGTCTATGGTCCCAATGGACCAGACAACAAATTTTGAGTGATTAGTGACTGGAGGTTGGAGGATAATTCCCTTATGTAGTTAGCTATTCACTCAGAGTTTGAGATCATACTTGAATAGAAATTCTGGTAGTAGTAGTTTGATTATTTCATTTTTTTCTTGTTTTGTGTTTCTCTCATTTGATTTTCATGACATGGAATAGGTAGTGGTTTTTTTATTTTGTCTCTTGATTCATAGCTTCTCACCTCTTACCTATTAGGGGGAGAAGATATTGCATTTGTTGGTCCTTGATCAGTCATCAGTGATAATATAAGTTGATAGTGGTTGTTATCACCTTCAGTATTGAGCAAAGGTCATTAGCATTTGTTGGAAATCAGAAAGATGTGCCATACATAGTAATGGGTTTGTCACTTGGATGGGTTCCTATGTGGTACATTATGTGGGTTGATGTATTTAGATAGGCTTTGATTAGATTATACTATAGTACATTATGATGATCATAGGGGATGAGCAGGACTTGATTGTGTTCATCAACTTTTTATACCATAACTCATAGGGTGGGCTTTTGTATGGAGCACATCAATTTTGATCAGTACCAATAGATATAGTGAACCACTTGTAGTTGTGATAGAGTTTATTTGATGACTTCAAAGTCATTTCTCTAATTCATTCATCTTCTATACCCCTTTGGATCAAAGGGGAGTTTTTTGGGTCTTATGTGATCTAAATTTTGTTATAATTTTTAGTTTGCGATATCTTGGTGGTTATGTCTCATAGAAAATGAATTTTAACTTAAAATTTACCTTTTATATTTTGGTGTACCTCTTTTTTGATAGACAACGTTTTTATGAGATATATTTTTATGAATTTATTCCTCCTATTTTTGATCCATCATTGATTCTATAAGGGTAATTAACAAGTTCATTATTGTGTATCGTGATGATATTATGATGTACACCAAAAATAGAAAAGAGCATTTGGAGTATCTAGAAAAAGTATTCCTTAGATATAGGGAGTTAGGCATTTCACTTGATCATAATAAGTGTCACTTTGGAGTACAAAAAGCCAAGTTGTTAGGACATATAATGTCTGAGGATGGTGTCATAATAGACCCTGAGAGAGTGGAATCCATTGATAAAGTGCCTATCCCATAGTCCAAGAAGGGAATTCAGTCTATCATTAGACAAATCAATTTTGTAAGGCAGTTTATGTCCAACTTTGTAAAGATCGCTTTGCCTATTACTTCCATGTTAAAGAAAGACAAATCCATCAAGTGGGAGGAGAAGGTTGTGCAAGAATTTAATGACATTAAAGGAGCCTTGATGTCTACCCCTATTTTTGATAGCATTGATTACACTAAGGAGTTCTAGATATTCTCTTTTGCATCCCATAGTACTATAGCTATAGTTCTATTGTAAAAGAATGATGATGGTCACAAACATCCAATAACTTTATTTAGTAAGGTTATGTAGGTATCTAAACTAAACTATAATATCATGGAAAAATAGGATTTTTCCCTCTTGAAAGTTGTTAAAACATTCAAAAATTACATTAAGAGTTTGAAGATTATTGCATATGTCCTGCATATAATGTTCAAAGGACATCTTAACTTAGATTAAAGCATCAAGAAAGAGATGTAGGTGGGTCAATTTTTTTGAAGAGTATGACATGGATATCTAGACCACCAAGTTGGTGAGAGGGATAGGTGTAGCCAAGTTCATGGTTGTGACCAATTTGTAAGTTGTTGAGGTAAACACTATTATTTTCAATATTGATGATTCTTTGAATAGAATTAGCATGTCTCCATGGTATAGGGACATTGTTTACTACTTATAAAGTTTGAATTTCCCCCTTGACTTAGATAAAAATTAAATGAGAAATCTTAAACTTATTTCCCAAAAATATCTCTTGACTAAAAGTGGACTAGCATGGAAGAATCCATATGGGGTTATCCTAAGATGCCTAGTAGAGGAAGAAACTATTGATATGATTGAAGACTTTCATAGTGGAGTATGTGGTGGTTACTTTTCACCGAAAGTCATAGCTCATAAAATTATGAGAGCTAGTTATTGGTGGCCATCACTGTTCAAGGATGTTTCTCAAAAAGTTAGAAAATACGAGAAATGTTAGCAGTTTGCTATAAGGTTGAAAGCTTCTCGTTATTTTACCTTACAACCTATAATAATTAAAGGTCCATTTAAACAATGGGGAATGGATTTAATTATGGAAATAACTGATTCATTAAGTGCTGGACATAGGTGGATATTGGTTTTAATTTATTACTTCACAAAATGAGTTGAAGAGGTCTCTACGAAGAAGGCAACACACCAGGTGATTATGGATTTTTTAGTGAATCAAATTATTTGTAGATTTGGTGTGATTTTCAAGGTAATTATTGATAATTCCATGAGTTTCAAAGCTAAAAATTTGGTGTCATTGTGCAAAGAGTATGTGATCACATTGACTTACACTTCCAACCATAACCCTTAGGGGAATGGGCATGCAAAATCCAGTAATAAGAACTTGTTCAAAATCAATAGATGAACTTTATAAAATAATAAGAAGTGGGGTAAACAAATAAATTTTACCTTGTGGGATGATAGGATTACACCTAAGAGAGCTACAGGTAAAATCCCTTTTGATCTTGTTTATGGAGCTCAAGTTGTTTTTCCCATGAATCTACAATTGCCAACCTATCAGTTCATGTAATAGCTAGAGGAAGATGAGGAAATTAACCACTATGAAAGTAGAATGAATGAGATTATTGATCTTGATGAAACTAGAAGGCAAGATCATGAGAAACACCTCAAGTTCAAGGAATGACTTAAAAATATGTTTGGTAGAAAGGTTAATCTAACAAAATTTCATGTAGGTGATCTAATTTTACTTTAGTGTAGTGGGCATGAGGAGAAAGGTAAGCATAGAAAATTTGATGCATTTTGGGTGGGCCCCTATTATATTGATTTCAAGATTAGGAAACACACTTTTTTCTTAAGAGACCTGGATGGTGATATTCCCTGAGCTACCAATTAATGGTAGAAATCTAAAACACTTCTTTAACTAAGTCCATGATTGCGTACAATAATGTATAGTGTATAGTTTTATTATTTTGTTACCCCACTATGTTGGGCCTTATTTTTATAGTTCTTTTTATTGTTTTTTTATTGTGTGTTCATTTTCAGATCTCCTTGATTTTTTTTTGCTGGTCTTCCCTTGTTTAATTGAGTTTTCTTGGGTTTTTGTTATGAAATTATCATAATTTTGACTCCATAGCATAAGGGATTGGTACTTGGTATTATTTTTTGGTGTGATTTATACATCCACAAGGGGTGTACATCCTTGGGTGAGACCCAGTGTTAGTGCCCAAATATTCACTAAGAAATATGTGCCCTATTTTCAAGATATGAGTGCTTGAAATCTTAAATGTTTCCCCTATTCTACAAATGTGTACCCAGTATAAAACTCCACTTTAGCAATCAATTCATGGTAATCCCACTCTTGAAGTTATTTTGTGAAAACCTTGTGAAATCCTAGTTTTAAGATAACATCTAACATTTTCATGCCTTATAACAAGTTTTGGGTTGTAGGGTCCATGAATATTCGAAGGGGTCAGTGGAAATTTATAACAAAAAGTCAAGTTTGTAACTTTAAAATTTCTAAGGTTGTTAGAAGCTTTGTTTCCTAATAAAAAATAAAAATGCCATTTGAAATAATCCACATGGAGGTTATCATGCCCATGTGGCACCGAAAGGGGAAACTTGGTTGAAAAATTCCAAACCCATGCCATAGGTCTTCAAAGTCAACATGGAAAATCAAAGGAGGCCATATAAGCATTATAAAATCCATGAGAAAGGCTAAAGTGACACACAAGTTTAAAACAATAGAGTTTTTAAAGTCAAAAGAAAATTAACAATTTGAAAATTACATGTAAAGCTCCATGAGATCGTGAATCAAAGAAGCAAGTTCAAAAAAGCAAGTTCGTAAACTTTCAAAGTGCATGAAAAACTCGGGCAAAAATATTAGTGGGAATAATAAGTCAAAAGTGCAAGTTTGCAAGTTTTAAATTGCATGTTGATTTCCAAAAATGATAGAAAGGAAGGCATTGACCACATGGAAGATAGGCAAAAATAGTAGCTAGTAATACAATAAGTCAAAATCAAGTTTTAAGCTTGCAAGTTGTAACGCACAACTAAGTCTCCCAAACTTGTTGGTCAATGTGGGAAGGGAAGCCAACATGGGGCATGCAAATTTGAAATGGGTCAAAAAAATTTTGGGAGAAAAAATAACTTATCAATTTGCAAATTACACTTTGTAATCCACACCCCAAAGTCCACAATAAAGCCAAATTTATTGACCATGTATACACATGAAGGATAGTTGGCAAATTTTTTAAGGATACATGTAATTTTACATACTACAAACTTGTAATCTACATGATAAACTCTGAAACCCAACAAAGATGTCCATCAGAACTCCAATAATAGAATGCAATTTACGAAGTAGTAAATTAAAGAATGCATATGTGTCTCTCAAGCTAGCCCACCAAACATAATGTGCATGACAAATTAGAAATCCTGTCTAAAGTAGAAAAGGAGGCATGTGTATTCAAAAGGTGTATCAACAACTTTAGAAGGAAGAATATGCCAGGTGGGGGTTTTGCCCATTTACACATTATATTGGAATGAGTTTGTTATAGGTTGGTGTTACTACCCTAGTGTCAAGTGCAATTATGTGAGAGGAAAAGGAAAAAGAGCAAGATAAATATTTCAAAAGAGACCGATGAGTTCTACAAATTATCTAGATAAATATTTCATTATGCTTGTACACTTGATTCTATTAAATTTTTCTAAAGATTTTAAGATTCAAAAAAGTTCACCCCTATAAGTATTACTAATGTTGATGAAGTAGATCAGTGCTCAGGGTTACATATTGTAGGTTTTTACCATAACCATAAGTCCATGAATATTCTTATGAAAAAGGGAGCTAATTCTTTTCTTCTAAATAATATTTTGATGATGCCTCTAGAATAAGATTTATTGAGTCCAATCCTAGATGTGGATTGGGACCTTTCTACTGATGCTTCAAAAATTATAAGAAGAATTGGGGAAAAGGATTTAGAAGTATTGAAAATTCTTAGAATAAAGTGTAATAACAAAGAATCTCTTATTACTTTGGCATTAAAACTTACAAAAAGTTTAACTTTAGTTCCATTAGTTGTCCTATTACATGCTAGAAGGTCCATCATAAACACTATGATGATAAGTTCAGAATTTTATAGAGTGTCTACAGGGCTAAACATCAAACAACCATGTGATTGATGTAGAGATTGAAAATAATCTCAGTACCCTAAAGGCCACAATAGATAACTAGTGTGCTACATCACAACATACACAAGAAGAAAAAAATTGAGAAACAAATGATGGCTAGAGAAAGGATTGGCCTCTGAGAAGATATTCTATAGGTCATATTTCTATTTTAGGGTTGGAATAAATATAGAAAGTCTCAAAGGGAGGTATACAAAAGATTTCAAAGGAAAGTACAATTTTGCATTTAAAAATTTGAAATTTAAAAATTGCACTCAAATTTTTTCCACCATTAGTCAACATAAGGTCAAAGGCTCAAAACATAAACTTACAACACAAAAGACAACTTTGCATTTTGTAATTTGAAAATTGCAAATGAAGTTCCCAAATCCATAGCAAAACTTTTGGGAGGAACTAAAAAATCAGATTGCAAGTTGCAAATTTTCAAATTGTAAATGTGCACTCGACTTCTAGATTCCCACCAACTTATAAAGTTGCACCTAGGGTCTGAAATCCTAAAAAGCTAAAAAGTTTAAAATTGCAAAAAGGTTATAAAGTCTTGCATAAGGTAAAATGAGGTAAAATAATGCATATATCTTTATTAAGTTTGGTGACAACCCTAAAAGGCAAAAATAAAATAAATAAAATCATGGGCAAAGTCAAATCAAAAAGTAAAATGGTAAAAGTAAGCTAAGATGCATTTTCATTTGGCCATTGTCAAATACCTCCATGGAAGAAATTTGTTATAGGGGTTGTGATACCAAGGTGGGCCATTGGAAGGAGAATTTTTTCAAATGGCCATAGATCTTGCATTGCTTCCATCACAACTAGATAATTTTGATGAAATCATTACAAAACAAGTGGCATTCTTTGGCTTACACAAGGAGAAGGGTAGTTGTCCACAAGTTTCTAGTTGGGAAAATGATTAGTTGAAGGAAATGTAAATTAGTTACACATGAATACAATATTTTTTTTTACTCCCATGATAACATTCTCCCTCAAGCTCAAAATTAATGAATTTCTAGACAAGGAGTTTAAGGGTTTATTATCAATTATCATCATGACATGGTCAAGTAGTTAACATAATGATTTCCCTAAAAATCATGAGATTATAGGTGCGATCAATGGCATCTCCTAGCTAGAGCATCTCAGAGGAATATTTTGGGTGAGATATTTGTATAAGTAAAGAGGGTCTATCCTCTTTGTAAGGTTGTTGTTGGTTTTCTTAGGTCCTAGCCTATTTTCAACTTTCATAAATCTCCTCTTTGTAGATGCATTTTTATTTTTGGGATTCTTTCTGTGTGTGTTTTTTCTCTCTTACTAAGGTGGTTGTAGTTGTACAACCATTATCAAGCTTTTAGATGATGTATATGTCTCCCCTATTTTAGAGCAATTTCACCATGCATTTCCCCATGTTAACATTCTGAACATTGATGTATGTAAGATCTATTTTCAATTTAATGTAAAATACATGTGATTTATAATGTATCTTGTTAATGAAATGCAATAATATATTATTTATGCTATGATAATTGGGTATTTAGTTTTATGCTTATTAATGGGAGTCATTCTGGGCCTGGAACTAAGTTGTAAATTCATTTTTGATTTGTGACTTAGGAATGTGTTGTTGATAACCTTTTAAGGACATCTTAGGTTTATGGATTTAATAGGATAAATTGCTTGAATCTCTACCTATAGTGTATGATTTAGGGTTTCAAAGATCATTTGAATACTTGCATTGCATTGGCACCAATGAATGCAAAGCATTCCTGATAATTTGCTTACCTTGTTTACTTGTCTCTTGCATCTTTCAATGAATGATAACATGCATGTTGAAGGAATTAATACTATTTGAAATCCACCACACCAATATTTTATATGTAACTAACTCATCCTACCTACTCTACCTTGTAAATAATACACCCTTTTAAATATTCTATGTTATTTCCCTATAGATGCATCAATATTATAAATCTAAAATTTGTTTGGATTTTTGCCCTTTAAAGTTCAACATTGTAATCTTCATTTTAGCCCTAATTTTCAAAAGTTTATTTAGAAATGAAGTTTATAATCACATTTACATATATAATTAGTAGCTTATGTCTGGTTTAGAGCATTTTCCCAATCCATGTGATAATTCTTCCAAAGTAGACTGTGCAAACTTGGTTATGCTCTGGTCAGGTTTGTGTTCTTGCATCTAATAATACCCATGGAGATTTAATTTTAGTATCCCTCCATGTGAGTAAGATACCACTTATGTCCTCTCAAATTGGTTTAGGTAGATCTAGAAGTAGCAGGGAACTAATCATACCCTCTATCAGTATCTTCTAGTCATTGTTTGCATTCAGTTTATCCTGATGCCAAACCTTTCCTTGACTATAATGACATAATTATAGGTTTATCATACTCATTTTACATAATACCAAAGTGTGTAAGGTTGAGTGCCAGAGGTGTACAACTGTTAACCAATAATCTCCACTATGAATAATAAAGGAACATGCCTGAAGGTAGAATTATTGAGATTGGAGGTAGAAGACTTACTATGCAATGACTCCCAATGGATGATGAAAGACCCTCTCTCAAGGTATGAGAGAAAATAGGGTCTAGCTTGTGGTTGAGGCTATTAACTTATTTTTAGGCCTGTGATGTCCCTTTTAAGATATTTTTGGATGGATTTCACTTCCACTCTATCCTTTCTAGGATTTCTATGGTGGATCAATTGAAGGCTCATTGATGGGTTTGGGTCCCTTTTTGGTTATTGTACTAACTCTTGGCTGAAGTCTAACTTCCAATAGACAAATTTGGTTTTTTAGTTGAGCTATGTTGCCCTTATGGGAGGTGCCTTGTTAGTCTTATTTATTGTTGTTTGCTTCTAGTCATGTGTGTTTTCACTTATTTCAAGGACTAGGCCCTTTGTTGTGTCCTAGTACAGGTTCATAGCTCCAGTCAAAAGAATTTACCCTATCCAATAAAAAATTATCATAAGTACACCACCTATAGGAGGATTTTTGGTCTTCTTAATATCTCTTACAAACTTATTTCTATATCCCTTAACCTTAGAATGTTTCTCAAGGACATGATTTATGCAAATAATTAACTTTAGTTCTTTAAATACACATTGCTACATAAGTGTCCACTAGAATCTTGATTTGGTGAACATAAAAAAATTCAATGAATAGGAGAGATGTTAAAACCCTAACATGAAATTAATTTTAGAAATTAATGAGTCCAAAGGAAACATCACAATTCTATGAGATTGTAAATAATTGGATTGCTCTTAAATATCTTGTTATTTATATGATCAACATCAACTCTTCCATTATCAATTATGTATATAATAAATTTATTGATTGTGTATAGTATTAAGGTATACTTATATAAGTTATTTTTATAATTGTTTGCATAGTGCGTGTTGTGAGACTTATGAACATATGCAATGTTCTATTTAAATTTCTTGTTATAGATAGGGATGCTATTAAAGTAAAAAATAAAATAATATGGTAACTGACTATATTATGTTCTTCATAAATCTTATGAAAGTGGTTAGGGTATTGGTAAAATCAAAATTTATTATTAATTATTGTATAAGTCTTCTTCAGTTTTGAACATAGTCTTGTAAATTTCATCTAAGTTAATAAGCTCTCAGTGATAATTGAGTTTGAGATCAATCTCTGGTAAGAATTTCATACTATAGATCGTGTATAAAAGATTATAAATACAAGGTAGAAGATACATATTCTTATTGAATACATAGTAGTCAATATAAAAATAATATACTTCTTTGGTGAGAGTACTATATACTACCACAAGATATATAACTTAATTAGATTTCCCATTTTTAAAAAAATTATTAAATATATTATTAAATCTCATCATTCTCACATATATATGAAAACACTTATAAACTTTAAATAAAATTAGGTTAAACCTTACAATATTATACCTCTCTAATATTAGATTATTAGATTTATAATGTTAAAAATAATTTAAATATACAGATATCAAATATCCTTAAAAAGATAATAATTACCATAGAAGTTGTAATTTTGCTTAATTAATGTAATTTTCATATTTATAAAAAATATTTTCATGATAAATCACTTCCAAAGTAAATCTCCTTACATATTATTGCTAGTGATTTGAAATAGATATGGAGCTTATATTTATATTGAGAGAAGCCTTATGGATTGATATAAATGATATTTATTTAAAGAGGAGATAAGTGATAACATGTATATATAGATTATCCCATGGATAAGGCTTTCACTATCTAGAAAATAAAAATATCTTTATAGGAAAGGTGGGATAGAATAATGTTTCTCCTATGTATTAAGTTGGATGGACAAAATTAAAGATGGAAATAGACACTAGAAAAAAAAGTTTTGATTTTGTATTAGAAGATATAGGCATGGGAAATGTAAGGTTTTCCATGACAACCCATAGATGTATTAATCTATTTAATTTAGATTGATAATTGACATGCATAATAATATAATAAAATCATATAATTTAATGATTAATAATTTTTAGGGGGAATTCATAGATGTGTACATTATTTCTTTTGTTATAGTATTTTTGAGTTATTAATTTTATAATTTTAAGAAAAAATCTAAATTATTTTCAGTTTTTAATAGTTATCACCTTTTATTATTATTTTCTAAATTTTGATTATATATTCTTTGTACCTAGGGATTAAATTTGATGGTCAACTCTCTCTATCATGAATTTTTTTGGTGACTATTATTTAATCAATATTATTTTTATTATAGGTAAAAATGCATTTTAAATAGGGAGCCTACCCTTTACATAAAAAATATAGGCATGGTCATCAAAACTAAACAATACAATATATCCTACTAAAATAATCAAAATGCAAACCTACAATACAATAACAACAAAAAATTAGCAACAACCACTAAATGGTTCTAAGCCAAGATATAGTTAAAGCCCTCCAAAACCATTTTTATTTCATGATCTAAGGGTTATATTAATAGGTTATAACTCATTATTTCCTTTTCCTTTACTTTAGTTACTCTCCATTGTCCATTAACCTCTTTCCCCTAAATTAGGTAAGATAGGAATGGAGAGTTCAAGTGCATCACCTAGTTTATGATTGAATAATGAAACCCTGGATAATAAACCTTCACCTTCTAAATTATAATTTAATGAAGTAAGAGGCATCAACACCTCACTATATTTACATGAAGTGTTATTTTCAAATACCTTGGCCACTTCCTTCCCACACGTAGCTAACATTTACATAGGTGTTTTTGAGACCACATTCAAAATTTCACTTTCATCCTCACTCTCAAGAGCAAATTTGAATATTATATGTTTTAGACCCGCATCCTTCCACCAAGTATTTCATTTTTTGTGTTTTATGCTTGAGAAATCATTGAACAAATGATGGGTATGAAAACATCTGTGACATCTAAAAGGTAAGCCTTCATAATCAATAGGCTACACTCAAAGTCTATCCCTCAACATTAACCAACATCAACATTATCTAGTATTTAGGCATAAGTTGAATGGCCCATTTATTCTATTATGGTATTCTCATTAAAAATTTCACCAATAAAATTCCCAATGGCTTTAAAAACTAGTATGGCCCCAAAATTGAAGAGGAAGGTTTAGAAGAGGTAACCAAATCACTTTAGTATTAAAAGTTTCAGTACGTTGATTGAAATCAAGATGCCATGATTTAACCAAAAAAATATGCTTCCCTCAGACCCATGAATATTTATTGAAAAATAAGTCTTTATCTTTAGAAAAATGAAAATTACAATGAAAATCCTTCTAATTCAATGTCTAATTTATATTTTACCTCCAACTAATGCTTCTTAGTGGCTAATGATCCAACCACCCACTGACAAGCATTCAACATCTATTTTTCTATACTAGTATATTTATAATTAAAATATATTGATTGTATTTTAATTAAAATAACATAATAAAATCAAATGGCCATAAACTTTAAATTTGTTTATACCCATTGTATGTTTTATAATGATGAGTTATCTCACCCAAGCATAACTTATGGCCATGATGTCCACCACTACACTACTTATATAACTATATAGGTAATTGATACATGTTAATCATATATACAATTTATCATTAAATATTTAATATTAGATATTACATACAATGATATGCCTACAAATAAACATTACAATGTATACATTATCTATTATTAATGTAAATTTATAAAATTAACAGTATTGATTGATGTTGATTAAATTTTGTTTTTATATTTTCATACATAAATGCTTGATAAGTTGACCACCATAGTATACCCTATTTAATACATTAATATCTCTTATTTACAATCTCAAATACACTATAAATTTTTATTTGAGTGCATTACAAAAATTTTCATGTCTACTTGGATTTTTTCATTTTGAATATTTTCATAATCCTTAAGGTCTTAGACATGTTTTAATAGTTCACCCTACATGCACCAATAGTATTTTATATCACCTAAGAGCCTAGCCATAATTCAAAAGCTAGATGATTATCTTATAATATAAGAAATTGACCATAATTTTTTTTTTCATGTGATGTTTTTCAAAAATTAAAAGCCGTTTAAAATAGGTGTTTATAGTTTACTTGGGAATAACATATGCTATAATATGTAATAAGATGTTTGTTATTAAATTAGTTTAGGTATAAAACATGGTTTTATTAGAGAAATGTAAAAGAGATTTGTAAATTAATTTGTTTTTATAGTTATAATGGATCAATTATATTGGAAAAATGAAGGTCGTAATGTGTTGTTTACATTTTTCAATAAAATAAAATCAATTAAAATAATATAAATAAAAATAATATTGTAGTTAGATATAACCTTAATTAGAGAGCACCTAACTATTTTACTATTATAATGGTTCATTATAACTGTATTATATAAAATAATAAAATAAGTAAGGTTACATGGAAAATCATCTTGATGGTATACATAAATCACACTCCTCACTAGAGGAAAAATAATCAGCTCAAAGCATGGCACCAAAAAAAGGAACCAAAAAACACTAGACAAAATATGACACTCAAAATTAAATTACATCAGCAAGATAACATAGGATAATTTAAGCTAATGATGTAACATCTTAGGGAGGAGGAAGGGGATCATCCTTGGGTGGATGAGTAGTTAAATCAAAAGGATCTATAGTAGGAGGATCCAACACCACCAAACCATCAATGGGGTCTAGTCTAATATCAATCGCCCATCCATGAATGGGATGAGGTTGAGTAGTAGTGCCAACAAGAGAATCCATTTAGGAGCATATCCATTAGATTTTATATGCAGTGGCAGTAACCCACATCTCCCTTGGTGAAAATGAGAGGAGAAGTGGCTTAAACTACATGACAAAATTCTATGACTCTTAAGAGGTGGGGGTAACAGACCCTGAGGCATCTTATTAGGTGAAATACAATTCATTATGCATGAAACACCCCTAGTGATTTAATAGCTCCTATAGATGGAGGACCTATATATCCACCTTATTTATTTGGGCTTGAATATGTATTCATACTAAAGATATAACAAAAATAATTCACTAATGGAAAAAATATATGAACATTCATCATTGTTCAATATTGCATTATTATTGGCCTTCCATAATTGGAAAATAATCACCGCTCTTAAAAATTACCACAAAATGGTAATAACAAGAGACTAATTATATAAATCACCAAGTAGATCAAGATGAAAAGAAAAAGGATCAATGCAATATAGCTAAAAGAGGATATGGAGCAATTTTTATATAGACTCAAAATTAACACAAAATCAAAAGAGACGATTGAAATATTATGGGCACTTGTAGGCATGAAACTTGGGTTGAGAAATTACCAAATGGGAGAGTCACTCCATGAATTTAATTCCATGATAGACCAAACACTAATGGAAGTGGCCTTGTTAGGAATCTATATAGGCTTTCTAGATTTGATAAAGCCTGGAAAGCCACATCCTAGGGGAGGAATTAAAACCCTGTGATCTATTAAGCTTACAAAGAGTAATATAAAAAGGGCACATGAATTAATAGATAAATCCTTGGGAATAGTTTTTGAGGTGGATATTATATGAAATCAAAACTCATCCTACTCAGTAATATCCAAGCTCAGAGAAGGTAATCTACTAAAAATTTGATTAGTAATACTTTATCATATTAGGGTCATGACCAATTATGTATCTGATAGACCTAACTAAGGAGTATCTTATTACACAATGGAAAATGAGAGGTTTGAAAGGTCTCTCATAAAATTAAATCATATAATAACCATAGTTAAGTATTATAATGTGATAAATGGAAATTAGTTAATCTACTAAACTAACATACAAGCTAATCTAGTGCTCAAAAAAACTTGTGGCACAAATGGGGAAGATAATAAATAAGAAAATATTATTGTATTCAAGATAATATATAAGTAATCTAATCAAGGAGAGTTACAATTCAATCTAATAATTATACAACAACTACTTAACTAAAATATGAAGGACTTAGAGTGTACTTACCTTGTTGAAGTGAACCTGTCATGTCTCAATCTCTCCCTTGGCCAATGGTACTTTGAAATAGATTGTTTTGGATTTTAAGGATCACAAAGATAAATAAAATATAGTATATAATACTTTTATTATGCATCTAAGACCTCCATAATATAATTAATAATACTCCAAGGTAAAATCCTAAGCAATAAAACCTTTAATTTATAGTATAAGCATATTTAAGAGATGCAATGATGTGCAATTGAATGATCCTCCTATATAAATGAATTTGAGGAGGTATTAATAGCCAATTATTAACCCTAAAACCTCTCAAAAATTTAAATAATAATTTCAAATAGGTCAACCTTATTTGGTAAGAAAAAGATTCATTAGGTCTCAAAATTGGTCGATTAGGCTGACCTAGTTTTGTAACATGTGGATTAACATATTTTCTAACAATATCTACTGGGTTGACTCAATCATAATATTTTACCTAGCTAACATAGTATGAATGATGGAGTTATCCTAGTTGACATAGTAGGACAACAGGCGAAAACATGCAGTATAAATATAAAATAAACATTTAAGTTTAAGTTGACATTTATATATGGATATATAGTTTATTATACTTTATTTTATATTTTATATTTATAATATTAGGATGTTTGAGAGTGGTTTCAATTTTATAGAAGCTATAATGTAAATTATAGATTCTCGAAGGTCTTATTAAATTTAGAGTTAGCCTTTTTTTTAAGGTTTCAAGATTTTAGACTTAGCCATATTTTAGGATTTGAATATTTTAGGGAGGAATAATAGGAGGTAAATGGATAGACACTCTAAATAAGGAGTTTGGAGTAATAATAAGAATGATACAAAACCATAAAAATATTGAGAAACACCAATGGTATGCCCACCCCTTTCTCAATGCACCTTTTAAGGTGTGCATTCAGAGAGAATGAAACTCAATAAGTTTGTGCAAGAGATAAAGTTTTAGTAAGTGACAAATATTTAAAATATTATGTGTATACATATTCCCTAATCAAAGCTCATCATGTTTCAAATGAGTGTAATATGGGATGGTGCTTCAATAAATAACATAGAAACACACTAATTGAGCTAACTAGAAATGAAATACTAAAATGAAATATGAAATTAATCTAAAGTATCATATGCATACCTTATCTTAACTTTTTGTTGAACAACTACATGGAAATTATTAGTGTAGGTTTTTATTTTTCCCTATTATTTAATTAGAGAAATTATATTTGTGCATACTTGGAGTTTTCCTACATTATTGGGATAGGCTAGTTTATGTGGAGATGTGTGTCATAGATGTGTCATACGTGTCATAAGAATGTCACAAGTAACTCCTTTAACTAGCTATTCTGGGTATGGGAGTTACTTCTCTATTCTTAGCACCTTGTCACCACCTTTCATGGAGGAGTTATAGTATATTCTTGGGGTGCCTTGACCACCTTTTGTGGAGGAGTTACTTACGTGCTCTCCTATATGTATTCTTCACTTTGGTCATCTCATGTTAATCAGATATTGGGTTTTCTCCTATTTTGTCTTGTGTAACTTATCTTCTTGTATAATTTCAAATTGCTTTAGCATCTATGTGGTGTGCACTTGCTTCATCTCGTGTGATCACATTTCCATTGCATTTGCATTATCTAGATTCTGGCAACAAATTCGATATGGTATCAGAGCCACCCCAGTAATCATATGTTTGGTTATGCTATTAGTTTATTTTGAAATCGTGAGGAGTGGAGTTCTCTTTATGTTTTTTTTAATTTCCAGATCTGATCTAAAAAAAAAAAACTTTCAATATCATTTCTTGTGTTGTTTTTATCTTTTCCTTGGGAGCCTTGGCCTTGGGTGTCTTGGTTGTCTTCTCTTCAGTCTTTACAGGTGCAACAACAACTTTAGTCATTGGTTTCTTCACAATAGGTGCTAGTTTTGTAACGGAAGGTGTCCTTGTAGGCCTTCTGACAACCTTCTTTGTAGTGACAGGTTTAGCAGTGGGCTTGGTAGCAAAGGCCTTATTTATTGTAGGTTTTTGCATCCTATTTTTCCCTCTATAGATTTGCCTCTCCCTACCACTTTTTTGTGCCTTATTTTGGTGAGAGAATTCTGCTAGACCTATTTTTTTTTGAAAATGGCACCCCTTCCTTGTTTGGCATCCCATGTGAGCCATTAAATACTTGGCCATCCACTTCATTCTGACTTTTAGTTTAATTTTTTAGTTAAAATTGACTTGTAAAAAAAATCAGTCAATTTGACTAAATATTAAGTTTTTTAGACAATTTGAAATTTTGGGGGTTTAAATTTAAACTTGTATCTTCACCTATCGAAGACGAAGGGTGAGGCTCGGGTTGGCAAGACACTAATTCCCCCTCACAAAGACCTCCTTTGGATTCCTCGCTCTGTTCTAAATCTAATGAGTGGTTGGAAGGCCACTTTTTCTCTCAAAATAGGCATTTTAAAAATGTTTTATTGCTATTTTTTTGTAAAAACACTAGTTTACGGGAAATTAAATCTTTAATATCTTGCAAATGGTAGCTCAGATTCGGGTGCCATTTTTTGAAAAAGTATTTGTATTTCAATTCTCCATAGTGTAGGCTTGTTATTTGTTAAAAATACACTAGTTTATAAAGTGCCTAAAAATTGGGTCTCTCGGGACGCATTTTTCGCCGAGTTCGACGTCTTATTTGCTTATAGTCTTGCACTAATTGCTCTAAGACACATTCTCAGCTAAGCCCGATGTATTTTGAGCATGCACTTGCATATTTGGGGGGGGGGCTCAACATTTTTTTTGGGGGGGGGGGTGTGATTGCTTTTCAGCACTTGCAATCTTTGCTTTCATTCTCCTTTTTGCATAAATTCACAACTTGCAATCAACACAACTTCACCTAAATTTAACTTAAAATAGATTATTTTCAACTTAAACCCCTAACACCCTTCAATTATCATGAATGGAAGGTTAAAATGTCAATCATTCTTAGAAGCAAAGGGTTGTATAGGATCACCATGGGTACTAAAGTAGAACCCAACACTGATGCTGAAAAGGTCAAGTGGTACAACCGTAGTGATGAAGCCTATGGATTACTAAGCTTGTCCATGTCTCTAGAACTTTTTTTCCATTTAGAAACCTCCAAGACTCCTAAAGACATATGGGACACCTTAGAACTCTTATTTGGGAAGCTTGATGAGATGAGAGGTCATGAGCTTGAAAACAAACTCATACGTCTAAGTCCTAGCAACTTTGATACCCTACAGGACTTTTTCACTAATTTTAAGGCCCTTAGATTGCAACTAAAAGAATGCGAGATAGAGAAGAAATATGATCAACTCATCCTTTCTATTCTCACAAAGTTAGGTCCAAGCTATTCAGTCTTTGTCTCCACTTTCCATGCCACAAAAAGTGCCCTTGGCACTACATGAAAAATGCCTTCTTTGGATTCATTCATTGTCGACTTGACTAGGGATCAAGATAAGCTAATTCAAATAGGCACAATGAATTATACTCAACCCCAAGCTTTGATAGCTGGAAATGGTAAGGATAAGACCTCAACAAAGGAGAAAAAGAAAAATAACAAGGACCAGGAGAAGAAGAAAGAAAACAACAATCCTGCCAAAAACAACACTGAGTCTTCCTCCTCTAATGCTAAACCTAAGAAGGAGAAGGTTAAGTGTGCCTATTGTAAGAAGATAGGCATGATGAACACAAATGCATGAAGAAACAAATAGATCACCTAACTCATATTTTAAAGAAGCACAACATAGGTGTTCCTGAGTCCATCAAGCAGAATTCATCTACCCAAGATTCTACCAAGGCAAAAGGCAAGGGTAAGGAGAAAGAAAAGGGCAAGGCCCTTGTAGCTACAACAACTTCTACATTTTCATGGGTCATTGATTCACGTGCTTCTCACCACATGGACTCATCACTAGTTGAGTTTTCATCTTTAGAGCCTTGTAGCATGACTTCAATTAGTTTGGGTGATGACACATCACTTTTTGTTATAGGGAGAGGGTCAGTTGAAATGGAAGGAGGAACATTCAATAATGCTCTAAATGTTCCCTCTCTTTCAACCAATCTCTTATTAGTGTACCAAATCACTCACATTGGTCAGGGCATGAGAGTTGAGTTTTCCCTAGATTCAGTGGCTATCAGGGAGTTGCATAGTGATATTACAGTGGTAGTGGGTAGGGCAGATCACCAAGCAAGGTTATACATGTTCTCACATTTTGCACTAGATTCTTCTCTAACAACATTGCTGACTCATTCAGATGGAGTTAGCAAACTATGGCATGAGTGGTTTGGCCACCTTAACTACTGCTACCTTGAATAACTTTGCAAAAATGACATGGTCATTGGCTTGCCTCATGTCTAATTTTCAAAAGGACATTGCGAGGGGTGCTCCCTTGGGAAGCATCCCAGAGAAAAATTTGACAAAAGCAAAGCTTGGAGGGCTTCATGACCTTTGGAGTTAGTCCACAGTGATGTATCAGGACCTTTTTCCAAACCATCTTTCACAAGGGTCAAGTACATCCTCACTTTCATTGATGATTTCTCTAGGTACACTTGGATATATTTTCTCAAACAAAAGTCTGAAGTGTTTGAAAATTTTCTAGACTTCAAGGCTCTTGTTGAGAAACAGAGTGAGAAATCCATCAAGGTTCTTTGAACTAATAATAGAGGGGAGTATGTCAGCATCAGGTTTGAGTAGTTTTACACTATAGAGGGGATTGATTTGTAGTGCATAGTCACTTATAGTCCTTCACAGAATGGGGTTGAAGAATGCAAAAATAGGTTCTTGAAAGAGATGGGTAGCAATATGATTCACTCCAAATCCTTAGCACCATAGTACTGGGCTGAAGCCATCAATTGTGCTTGCTAGATTCAAAACAAGGTTCCTCACAAAGCTTTGAAAGGGATAACACCCTTTGAAGCTTGGCATAAAAGGAAACTTGATGTTGAGCACCTTAGGGTTTTCAGATCCCCAGCCATGGCCCCCATACCGAAGAAGAAACATAAAGCTATGGAACGTCAGTCTAAGCCTTGCATCTTTGTAGGATATCTGGATGGTATTAAGGGGTATCACCTTCTAGATCTGACCGCTCATGATTTGTTCATTGAGACAAGTGTCCACTTTTAGGAGAGTCTTAGAGACTCAACACTTGGCACTTCTTCTCTCTCATTGAATCTACTTCTTCATGATGATTCCTTAGATTCAGATTAGTCACAATAGGTTTTTGAGCCAAAGACATCTTCTTCTTCAAGTTTAGATAGCGAGGATAGTGATGTAGAGTCATCCACCTCTAGTCAGTCAGAGGATGAGGAGTTAGCACCTAACTCACCTACTTCTAGGCCACTTTGGGCTAGACAGACACTTGAGAGTGCTGGCACTTGGGCAGGAGATCCTATAGATGACAAATGTACTAGGGGGATTTTTAGAGAGATCCACATCCCTTCGTTGCTTTAGTTTTAGATCCATAGACTTTTTGAGAGGCATCAAGGGTACCTGAGTGGGATAGTGCTATGGAGGAAGAATATTCTTCCTTAACCAAAAATCACACTTGGGATTTGACTTCACTTCCTAAGGGAAGAAAGATGGTTTGATTTAGGTGGATATATCAGACCAAGTTTGTAGCAGATGGGTTAGTTGATAACTACAAGGTGTGACTGGTTGCTAAGGGTTTCTCATAGGTGGCAGGCATTGACTACTCAGAGACCTTTGCACCCATTGCCAAGATGACTTCTATCTGACTCACCTTGGCTATTATTGTAGCACATGGTTGGGATGTGCATCAGATGGATGTGAAGAGTGCCTTTCTTCACAAAGATCTAGAGGAGGAGATCTACATAGAGCAGTCACCAAGATTTGTTCAAGATTCTTCCTTAGTATGTAGACTTAGGAAATCTATCTATGGCCTCAAACAGGCCCCTCGGGCTTGGTATGCCAAGATGGATTCCTTCCTTCTCATAGCAGGTTTCACTAGGTACCATTCTGACCCCAATGTCTACTTCTTACGGCAAGATGATTCACTCTTGATTTTGGTTCTATATGTTGATGACCTTTTGATCACCAAATTTCTTTATCAGCTATTTTAGAGGTGAAGGCATCTCTCCAGGATAGATTTGACATGACAGACTTGGGCTTGTTGCACTACTTCCTTGGCATCGAGATCTCACAGTTAGATTCAGGGATTTCTCTTGGACAACCTAAGTATGCTCTTGATTTATTATCTTAGTTTCACATCACTAATTGCAAGTCATCTCTGACTCCCTTTCTATTAGGAGTCAAGCTTGAGGCTGATTGTTCTTCACCATTGGTTGATGCCACTCGATATCGACAACTTGTTGGTAGTCTCATCTACTTGACTCACACTAAGCCTGACATATCATATATAGTGGGACTTGTCTCTAGATTCATGCAGGAACCTCATGAGCTGTATTGGAAACCAACTAAGAGGATCTTACATTACATATAAGGTTCACAGAGATACAGGATTCATTACAGATTTGGCATATAGGTTGACTTGGTTGGATATACAGATTCAGACTGGCTGGTGATTCACAGACTCACAAGTCCACTTTTGGTTACAATTTCTCTCTAGGTTCTGGTCCTATCAGTTGGTCTAGCAAGAAGCAGAATGCTATTGCTATATCATCTATAGAGGTAGAGTACAGGGGAGATGTTAATGTAGCTACTGAGGCTATTTAGCTTTAGGGGATTTTTTTTGAGTTTGGCATTCCTATCAAGCAACCCACCATCATTTATTGTGACAACCAAAGTACCATTCAGATTTGTAAGAATCTGGTTCAGCACCAGTGGACCAAGCACATAGAGATTCACATGTATTTCATTTAGGAGCTTATTCATAGTCAAGTCATTGACTTGATATTTTGCCAGTCTTCAGAGCAGGTTGCAGACATCTTTACCAAACCATTCACCAAGAGCAAGTTCATTCGTCTACGAGCTCTTCTTGGGGTGCAGTCTACATCTGCAACAGCATCATCTTTAGGGGGACTTCTAGCATCTTCATTTATTTTATGTCTCTCTTTTGGGGGGGAGAAGTTTTTTCCTATGGGTTTTCTCCTTTTCTCTATCTTATGAGAGATTGCATTTGTACATAGGTACCTCATCAGGACTAGTTTTTGGGACCCATTTTATATTTCCACACTGGCCACCTAAGCTGTGCTTATGGGGGGTATTAGTGTAGGTTTTTATTTTTCCCTATGATTTAATTAGGTAAATTATATTTGTGCATACTTGGAGTTTTCCTACATTAGTGGGATAGGCTAGCTTATGTGGAGATGTGTGTCATAGATGTGTCATAGGTGTCATAATAATGTCATAAGTAACTCCTTTAACTAGCTATTCTAGGTATGGGAGTTGCTTCTCTATTCTTAGCACCTTGTCACCATCTTTCATGGAGGAGTTACAGTCTATTCTTGGGGTGCTTTGACTACCTTTTGTGGAGGAGTTACTTATGTGCTCTCCAATATGTATTCTTCACTTTGGTCATCTCATGTTAATCAGATATTGGGTTTTCTCCTATTTTGTCTTGTGTAATTTATCTTCTTGTATAATTTCAAATTGATTTAGCATCTATGTGGTGTGCACTTGATTCATCTCGTGTGATCACATCTCCATTTCATTCGCATTATCTAGATTCTAGCAATAACTCCGATAGAAATATCCTAGCCTTGATTTTGGAGGGTGCAATACCTGTATTCAAGAAATCTTAGGGATACAAGACTAATAACATAAGTAATGTATATATACATAGGATGTTTAAAATATAAATGGATAAATATCAAAACTAATTGAATTAATTAGAAAATTTGGTAAGCTAGGATCTTATTAAGTCTATGTTAGAACCAAAAGATCAAGCATGTAAATGGCAAAATGATGAAAAATGAATGTAGAATAGATTAAATCATGTTTGTAGGAATGTAGAACATGAATGACAAAAATGAATGTTAAACAAACTAAATCAAGTTTAGAATCATGTAAAATGGAAATGATAAAAAATGATGTAAAACATACTAAATCATGAAAAAAATTCATGGAAAATAGGAATGTATAACATACTCAATCAGGCTGGGAAGCATGTAAAACATGAAATGACAAAAATGAATGTGGAACATAATAAATAACATTAAGAAAAATGTAAACATTGGAAGTAAATGAAATATCATGCAACAAAACTCTAACAAAAGTATGTAAGTGAGTGAAAGGTAAATTCATGGAAGATAAACATGTCACATAAAAAACAAAGAAAGCATAGATGACTGAAAATAAAATGTAAGTCAAGATTTAAGATAAGCATGTGAATTTAAACATAAAGAATAATATGTAAGCATGCCAAATGTCCTATGTAATATAAATGAAGGCCACCAAAATCAAATAGTAAAATGATGGATGAATGGAAATCAAAATCTCAAAAGGATGATAACTCAAACTTAGTGCTTGTTCTAAAATTGGATGTAAGAAAACACAATCACCTAATAGAATTACTAGTATGATAATAATATGGTGTGGTAAAAAAATGGTGTAAGGGTGTTTATGAGGAAAATTTTGTCCTATTTGAGTTATTAAAATGCAACTCAAAAAATATAAACCAAGAGGTGTAAGTAGGTATATGTGACAAGCTAAAAGTAATATCCAACTAGGGTAATATCAAGAAAATAATATGCAAATAAGGAATGTGAGGCACCATATGGCTAATGTGAACATCCTTAACAAGAATGAGACACAGTTGGAAAGTGAACAAGGCTAAAAACTATCAATGCCAAGGACTTAGGACACTTTGACTAATGAACACAAAGTTTGGAATAACAAGTGAAGTACATAGATCATCCCATGAAGGCTATACCCATGAAATGTAAAATATACCTAAATTTCCATAATGTGTTCCCTATTCCTCAAGACCACTTACATAGTTGTCAGTCTACTACAAAGATTGTTAATAGTGTGATAAAGTAGGTAGAACTATAAGTATATGATATAATGAGACTTCCTATCCTAGTCTACTGCCCTTCCACACCCCAATGGACATTGGATCTATCATGAGGCCAAATTTGGAGTTTTAACTTTGACTAAGATAGGACATGTGCCAAATATCATGTATTTTGGTGTATTTTAACTTTTAAAATTGTTTTTTTCTTTTTGATCATTACCTTTTATTTATTTTATGATTTAGCTTTTAAGTTTTTTAGCTTTTTCTATTTTCTTCCTCCATAAAAATTCAGAGAACCAATCATGAATAAAATAGGTGATGAACACAAGAGAGCTTGTAAATGGTCACTATAGAAATGTGCTTAAATATCATGGTATTTAAAGACACCTAGACTTGCCCAAATGAAAGGAAATAAATGAAATATGGGGATCGGGAGATACATCCAAGTAATAAGTGATACAATGATGAATATGCTTGTATATGATCATAACGAGGTTAAAAAATGGTAAAAAATGGATGAGACTATGTTATGTGAGTTATGTCACTAGAGAATCCATACTAACCCATAAGATATCTAACACAAACACCAATTAAAGTAGTAGTCATTCCAAAAAGAGGGGTAAAGTAAAAGATCATCCAAAGAAAGGAGGAAGGTAAATAAGATTCAAATAATAATAAATACACTAAGGCCAAAATTATATAAATGTGATAAAATGAAAATCAATGAAAAACTAGAAGGTGTTACCTAGGAGCCATAAAGTAAATAAATGTTGAATGTAATGTGATATAAAACCAAAGAACCAAGAAGGAAATAATGATAATAATTAAAGTGAAATAAAAATAAATAACCCAAATTAAATAATGGTGTAATTAAAATTAAAATAAATTAAATAAAACAAAAAAAACAAAGAAATATGAGACAAAAAAACAAGCAAACATCTATATCAAATATGAACATGTGAAATACAAACCTATGCATATTTGAAGGTTTCTTGAAGTTGAATTTATTTTTTATTATGTAATGTATAATAATATTTGGCATCATAGGATGCCCTAGTGGGTAATATGATGATGGATGGGCATTACAATATTTCCTAAAGTCTAAATTGATATGTGGATGGGCATTGCAAGATGCCCCAACATGTGATGTGGATTGAGATGAAATTGAAAAATTAGAATGAAATTCATTAGTCTTGTAGATGCACTTGGAGAGGTGAATGTGTTGATATGTTATATTTTAAGGATGTTTAAATTAATATAAGATGTGTAGGATAGGTATGAAGATGTCTATAATCCAAATGAGGACCATCTATAATATGCTTTGGAGTGGATATTTCAACTAGATGCTCTTTGGGTTCATGTTCTTAAGTGATTAAGGTTTGATGAATACAATAAATCATTTTAAGTTGTTCATGTTAGTTATTATTTTCTTATTGGTGTAAGAAGAAGGATAAACTATGGTTTGGACAATGTTAATGGATGAGGTGGAGGTATGGGGTAATTATTCTTGATCATTAGGTAGGTGATATTGATGTGATTGTGATTCTTACGATTGGGTTTGATATAATTTAAGATAATCTTGATAACATTGTTGTGTAATATTATCAATATTGTAATGTGGACCAAATAATTAATTAAGAAGAAATCTATGAATATTATGAATTTTTTAATGAGAATGACCTATCATAGCATGCCACCAATAAAAATTATCAAGATTTTACCATTTTTGAGGAGTTTTGGAAAGATCAATCAGTTTAGAGGGTGGAAATTTCCTCTTAACTTCTTCTAGACTCAAGGGAGGGTGGGATGGGTTAAAATTGGTTGAATGAGATGCTCCATTTTGAGTTTGGGGAGGATTAAATGAATCAATGTTATGATAAACTAATTGAAAATATTCCTTATTATTTTCTTGAGGTGTTTCAAATTGATTCATAAGAAAGTCTTGCCTTGTTCTTAATCTAAGGCTTCTTTTGGGGTTTTAAGGAAAAACTTTCAAACATTGTATTGAAGAGGGGATTTAAGAGCAGTAAAAAAAGTTTTAAAAGAGTATCATCATTCATGTTATGGTTTACTTCATGATGTAGAGACTTTCATCATTTGATGAAAGTGTGAGTAGATTCATTAGGAAGTTATTTGGAAAATATGAAATGGCTAAGGTAATTTTTAGGAAGGTCATTATGTTGGAATTCCATCAATAGAGCATCGACTAAATCCTCTAGATGTGTAATAAAATGTTTAAGAAGTTGATTATACCATTCAAGTGCATTACTAATCAAGGTTTTATCTAGGATCTTGGTGGTATAAAATTTATTAGTCTGCATACATTCCTTATATAAGGCTACTAAAATATTTAAGAAATATAGTGGGATCCTTAGTTCTACTTTATGTAATAGTTAGAGAAATGTTTCCAACACCTATGGATGTAATGAATGGAGATAAAGGTTAATTTTGAACACGTTGAATAATTTTTTCATGTAAAGGGTGTTGAGGGATGATATTTCTATTAACATGTATAAGAAGAGGATGGGGGTTTTTATGTAGTTGAGTCATTATAAATTGAGGTAGTTGATTAGTCCTTTATAAGATATGAGATTCTTACAAAAATTATGTTTATGTATGAACCACTGTCATGACCCCTGAAAATATATTAAATGATATAAATGTTATGTATATGTATGTGGAAAAATATGATTCATATTCCTATCAACTATGTATAAATTCCACCAAAATATGTCCTGATGTGCCAATATTTTTCATGTAGCTAAATTATATGATATCTAAATCATTTCAAATCTTTAAAATATGTTCTCTAATCTAATTTTATATTAATGTAGGCTTATGTAATTATGACAATCCCAAGTTATAATTCCCCATATTTAGATGAAGGATGTGTCATATAAGTAACTCATCTCAAAGATAGCATATTTTTTAATCATGTGAACATGCAAGGAGCATGTCATCATAGTAATGTATATTTAAATCAAGGCAACTGTGTAACATATGTAATGTAGGAAATGTAAGCATCACGTCTATATATATATGGATAAAAAAATAATATTGTGTCCTACTAGGCAAACATTTTTTTTTAAATAATTAAAAAGTGAATCCTAAAGAATAATTAATAGTTTTTAATAAATTTGGAAAAATGTACATACAATACATATTTATATAAATAATCTAGAACACTTTTATTTGATTACTATCAATAACCAAAAATAAATATATTTGAGGAGATATTTTAAGTGTATGTGGCCTCTTTATGCAAAAAATTAGGACACACTATTATGCTTTGACCTATATATCAATGAAGTATGAAATAAGAACCATCACTGAAAGATAACTAAATAAGACTACATAGTAAAAGTGCATGATATGGATCATGACACTAATCAATCTGAACAAGCTCAGTAAGTGTAATAAGCTTAAAATTTATTATCACACATAAGTCCAAGGGCCACATACAAGGGACATGAAGATGTTGCAACAAACAAGGCCAAGTGTTAATGTTGCAAAAAGGGACATAAATATGTCACATCAAACAAGCCCAAAGGCCACACATAAAGGACGTAAATATGTCACAAATAATAAAATAGGATAATATAAAATATATAGTCACTCACAAGCCTATCACTCAAGAGAGTAAAAACATCAATGAAACATAGAACAAGTAAAGACTAGTCCACACCTTCCATATCTATCAATGTCACATCATAGTATAATATAATATCC